>OESO01000048.1:491173-531393 GCA_900240985.1 Crithidia bombi
TCTTCTACTCACCCTCCCACCACACACACGTATATATATATATATATATATATAGTATTAAGGGAGCCGATAAGAAAATCATGGAGCAGCAAGGAAAGGAGGTGGAAGTCGGGGTGCCGTCGCAGGACCCAGTCAAGAAGAACGACGTCAATGAAAAGAAAAAGAAGAAGGAGAATAAGATGAGTGAGGAGGACGTGCGAATTAAGGAGGAGGTGGAGCTCCTTGTGACGCGTGCCGCTGACTCCGACGTCCGCATCGCCAAGGTGGCGGTGGAGCGCCTGGTGGAGCTGCTGCGCACCAGCAGTAGTGGGAGCCTTGCGGCGGTGCCGCCGCCGCTGAAGCACATCCGCGCTCTCTATCCCGAGCTGGAAGCGGCGCTGAAGAGCACGCAAGATCCCTCCGTCTCTCGTCGCCTGCACGACCTTCTGTCCTTCATCTCCATGACACTGGAGTCAAAGAACGGCAACCGTACACTTCTGGAGCACAAGCTGAAAGGCACCAGCGATGATCTTGCGCAGTGGGGCCACGAGTACCTGCGCTTTCTTGCGGGAGCCATCGCCGAGGAGTGGCGGGAGCGCACCGGCAGCAACGAGCCGACAGACCACCTCAACGGTCTTGTCGATCAGACAGTGACGTACATGCTGTCCCACCAGGATGAGGCGACGGCGATCGACCTGTTGATGGAGATCGACGACGTGGCGCGGATTCTGCCACACGTGGAGGCGTCGAACTACAAGCGTATCGCCAACTACATCGCCGCCATCAGCAAGTACTTGACCCGACCCTCTGACAGCGAGGCGCTCCGCACCGTCTATGACATCTACAAGAAGATGCTGGCCTACCCGGATGCCGCCATGGTGGCCCTCACCCTCGGAGACCGCGACCTCGTAGCAGAGCTGTTTAAGGAGTGCACGAGCAAGCCGCAGCGGCTGCAAATGGCCCTCTCCTGTGCTCGTCAGAAGTACTTTCTGGATTTCGACGACGAGGAGGACGAGCTGCTGCAGGACGCGAACGGCAACATGCGTCTGTCGCAGCTGTATCGCCACACGGCACAGGAGCTCGACTCTATGGCGCCCAAGACACTGGAGGAGGTGTTCAAGATGTCGACAGATGAGAGGAGTGGGCCGAAAGACTTGCAGAACAACCTCGTCAGTGCCTTTGTTAGCGGGCTGGCGAACTGCGGTTACGGCACGGACAAGTTCCTCTCCGACACCCCCGCCTTCTTCTTCGACCAGCGGGAGGACCGCATCATTTCGACGACAGCGGCGCTGGGCCTGCTGCACCTCTGGGACCACGTCGAGGGTCTCCAACAGATCGACAAGTACTTCTACTCGGAGAGCACCTACGTGAAGGCTGGTGCGTGCCTCGCCTCTGGTATTGTGATGTGCGGCGTTAAGAACCCCTTCGATCCCGCGCTGGGCCTCCTGTCAGAGCAGATCAACGCCCGCGAAGAGGAGGTAGCCATTGGGGCCATTCTCGGCCTTGGCAACGCCTACGCCGGCACGCGTAAGGAGGACGTGAAGGACTTGCTGGTCCCACTGCTCGCCGACTCGGAGCAGAAGCTGACGGTGCAGTGCATGGCAGCGTATGCGCTGGCCACCGTGTTCGTTGCCTCGGCTGACGAGGACATCTCCGAGACGATGATTAACTGCCTCATGGAGGTGCCAGAGGCAAAACTGCTGGAGCCGTGTGTGCGGTATCTCATCCTTGCCCTCGGCTGCATGTTCCTTGGCCGGCAAGAGGCCGCCGACACCTTGCTCGATGCGACGCGTGCACTGCCAACGCTCATTCAGCGCTACACCGAAATCGTCGTGCGCAGCTGCGCCTTTGCGGCGACGGGCAACGTCGTGGTCATTCAGAGTTTCTTCCACGTGATCGCAGAAAACGAGGAGTCGGAGGAGAACGAGACGGAGAAGAACGACGCGGAAGACGGCAACGACGACACCAACGAAGAAACACGGAAGCCCGTGGATGAGAAGGAGAAGCCGACGCCGCTGAACTACAAGGCGGCTGCAGTACTTGGTATTGGCCTGGTGGCGGTGGGCGAGGACCTCGGGATGGAGATGACGAAGCGCGCCATTATCCATACCCTACTTGCAGACACGGTGAGCAAAGGCAAAGACCCGATGTCAGGACGCTGCGCCGTGCCACTCGTGTACGCATTGCTCTCCGCCGGCAACCCCAACATGCCAGTGGTGGAGACGCTCAACCGGCTGGCGCACGACTCCGATCTGCCCACCGCGACCAACGCCATTATGGCGATGGGCATTGTTGCGGCCGGGAGCACTAACGCCCGCGTCGCCACCAAGCTGCACAGCCTTTCCTCGTACTATCAAAAGCAGATCTACGCCGGCGCCACTTTTGCGGTGCGCCTCGCGGAGGGCCTCTGTGCGATGGGCAAGGGCCACCTGACGCTGTCCTGCCTGCAGAACGACGGCAACTCCGTGGACATGACAGCGCTGATGGGCGTGCTAAGCCTGCTGCACAGCTCGCTTGATTTGTCCAACACGCTGCTCGGAGGGTGCCACTACATGTTCTACGCCATCACGCCTGCCATCAGCCCGCGCATGATGATGGCCGTCGACGAAGAGATGGAGCCGGTAAGCTCTGTGATGGTGCGCGTGGGTCTGCCAGTGGACACAGTCGCGTTGCCTGGTAACCCGAAGCCCATCACCGGATTTCAAACGCAGAAGACACCTGTCTTGCTTAGTGCAACGGACAAGGTGGAGTGTGCGGATCCGAAGTACATGCCGGTGAGCACGGTGCTGGAGGGTGTGTGTGTGGTTCAGAAGCGACCAGAGGAGACATAGTGAAAGCAACATCGACTTTGCTGATTGCTTTGTGATGACGGACGTGTCTGAGTGCGTTGCAAACTACTGTTCTCTCTTTTTAGTTTATTACTGTTATTATTAGGTTTGGTGCTGTGCGTCCCTCCTCCCTCATCGTCATCGTCGTCTCCTCTTTCTCTCTCCGGATTGTGTGACTGGGTTGGCTTTGATACCGATGATAAGTGGTAGGTGTGTGTGTGTGAAGTGAAAAAGGAAGGAGAGGGGGGAGAGAGAGGTGCGGCAACCTGGTTGCTCGTACCTGTCGGGTGTGTTTGAAAGACGCTGAGAAAGGGTGCACGTTGACATTCTTCCGATTTGTTTATTTTCGAGTGTGTTCTTCTCTACCGTCGCATTCTGCCGGTGTTGTACCTGATGTGTTTTGGCTGGCTCGCGTTGATGGACGTGTTACTCTTATATGTGTTTTTGCCTTCCTCTAACAACGTCAACAGTGGAAAAAAAAAAGAAGCCACATGTTAATGATGGGTGATGCGCTGCTGAAGGAGAGCGCAACGAAGTGTGTAGTACTGGCTGTGTGAGACTCGGCAGCTCAACTCAGCATACGCTCATCGTTGTCAGCGCCACCCCGTGAAGGTGCGGGTGACATCATGAGTGGTGCCCACGCGAACTTTCCAGCTCTGCTGTGTGGTGTGGCACTTATTTTCGTTACTTGTGCCAGAGTTCCGGATGCGGTGTGTCAGCGACGGCCGCTTGCGGAGCAGCATCGATAGGCAGCTTAAAGAGAGAGTCTCTGCTGTTGTCTGCGCGCTGTTATACGCTTCCTTTCTGATGCTCTCTTACTTATCCCTACTCTACCGCAGTGTCCTCTTTCTCTCTGCCCTGTTTTATTACTACTATGGATTTGAATGGCCACGGTGTGTGTTGCATCTGTGCAGTGTAATGAATGATGATAAAAAACGAAGTTCACGACGACGGCTGAATTTCTTTCTCTGTGTTTTCTTCTGCTTTGTTTTGCCTCTTTTTTTTTTAATTCGGTGTACGGAGTTTTAAAGGCGGCGGTGGACGCAACCTCTGCATTCAAAAAACGAAACAACAGTGCTTCTCTTTCATGCAGTGCGCGTGGCACCACGGTTTGGCCCTTCCCCCCCACTCCTCCGACTCCTCCCGCCCGCTTTCTGTTTCACCTTTTCTTCCACACACACACACACACACACACTAACGCAGACACTGACGCATCTGTACGTATCTCTTTCTTTGCTGCGGTTGTGTGTGAGTTTTAGGGTGCCACCGAGGCTGCTGTAAGTTCTTTTTTGTCTTTCCAAACTTTATTTCCTCTCATTTCTCTTCTCACCAGTGTGATCGGTGGTGCTGGTTATTGCGGTTGTTGGGCACTACATGTGATTAGTTGGCCATATCGTTCATTGCGTTCAAAACAAAGAACCCTTTTCCTTCCATCATGAGTGCCGATAACGACATTGAGCGTCAGCTGATGGCAGAGATGGAGGCGGAGATTCAGCGCTCCAATATTCACCACAGCGACCCTTACGAGAGCCGCCCTCCCTTCGAAATCACACCCATCGAAGACGACCCAGCGGAGGCCATTCGCAAGGAGGAGGCGGACCGTATCCAACGCGAGATCGAGGAGCGTCTCCGCCGCAAGCAGCAGCAACGCGAGTCACGGCAACCCACACCGGAGTCGATGTTCCAGGCCGGTGTGTCTGACAATCTGATCGGTGCAGCCGCCACCGGCAGTGGGGGTTACGGCTACGTCATCCCGTCTTCACAGGACTTGTGGTCGACGGGTGCGCCGTGGACCTCCCAGGGCGAAAATGGCTTCAACAGCGCCTCTGGGGGCGTGAGCGACGCCGCGAGCGCACATGCGCGTGCTGCGGCTGAAGAGGAGGTTCGTCGTGAGGCTGAGGAGCAGGCGCGTCGTGAGGCTGAGGAGCAGGCGCGTCGTTGAGGCTGAGAGGCAGGCGCGTCGTGAGGCTGAGGAGCAGGCGCGTCGTGAGGCTGAGGAGCAGGCGCGTCGTGAGGCCTGAGGAGCAGGCGCGCCGTGAGGCTGAGGAGCAGGCGCGTCGTGAGGCTGAGGAGCAGGCGCGTCGTGAGGCTGAGGAGCAGGCGCGCCGTGAGGCTGAGGAGCAGGCGCGTCGTGAGGCTGAGGAGCAGGCGCGCCGTGAAGGCTGAGGAGGACGGCGCGCCGTGAGGCTGAGGAAGCAGGCGCGCCGTGAGGCTGAGGAGCAGGCGCGTCCGTGAGGCTGAGGAGCAGGCGCGTCGTGAGGCTGAGGAGCAGGCGCGCCGTGAGGCTGAGGAGCAGGCGCGCGGAAGGCAGGCGCGTCGTGAGGCTGAGGAGCAGGCGCGTCGTGAGGCTGAGGAGCAGGCGCGCCGTGAGGCTGAGGAGCAGGCGCGCGTGAGGCTGAGAGCAGGCGCGCCGAGGCTGGAGGAGCAGGCGCGCCGTGAGGCTGAGGAGCAGGCGCGCCGTGAGGCTGAGGAGCAGGCGCGCGTGAGGCTGAGGAGCAGGCGCGTCGTGAGGCTCGGAGGAGCAGGCGGCGTCGTGAGGCTGAGGAGCAGGCGCGTCGTGAGGCTGAGGAGCAGGCGCGTCGTGAGCTGAGGAGCAGGCGCGTCGTGAGGCTGAGGAGCAGGCGCGTCGTGAGGCTGAGGCAGGGCGTCGTGAGGCTGAGGAGCAGGCGCGTCGTGAGGCTGAGGAGCAGGGCGCGCCGTGAGGCTGAGGAGCAGGCGCGCGTGAGGCCTGAGGAGACGGCGCGTCGTGAGGCTGAGGAGCAGGCGCGTCGTGAGGCTGAGGAGCAGGCGCGTCGTGAGGCTGGAGGAGCAGGCGCGTTCGTGAGGCTGAGGAGCAGGCGCGTCGTGAGGCTGAGGAGCAGCGCGCGCCGTGAGGCTGAGGAGCAGGCGCGTCGTGAGGCTGAGGAGCAGGCGCGTCGTGAGGCTGAGGAGCAGGCGCGCCGTGAGGCTGAGGAGCGCAGCGCGTCGTGAGGCTGAGGAGCAGGCGCGTCGTGAGGCTGAGGAGCGGCGCGTCGTGAGGCTGAGGGAGCAGGCGCGTCGTGAGGCTGAGGACAGGCGCGTCGTGAGGCTGAGGAGCAGGCGCGCGTGAGGCTGAGGAGCAGGCGCGTCGTGAGAGCTGAGGAGCAGGCGCGTCGTGAGGCTGAGGAGCAGGCGCGTCGTGAAGCGGAAGAGGCGGCTCGCAGGGAAGCGGCGGAGGCGCATGAGCGACGTCTGGAGGCGATCCGAAGGGAGGCTCGTGAGGCTGTGATGCGGGAGTACGCCGCAAAGCTCAACAGGCCACTGGGTGATGCCCCGCTCTCGGCGAGTCCACGCGTCACACCCGCCACGACGTCCGCCACGTCCCCGCGAGAGGACGGCGCCTCGCTGAGCGTGTCAGCGCGACTCGCCACGACGCTGTCCACCTCGGCCACGGAGCCAACCACCTCGCAGACCGTGTCCCAAGTCGCGTCGCCGTACCGTAGCCGCATGGCGTCTGCCCAGCTGGAAACCAGCAAGCGTGACGACCAGCGGTATCTGGACGCGCCAACGGTGATGGACTCGGTGAAGGCGGACGCTGTAGAGGCACCCGCTTCACGTCGCGACTCCCAGCTGGAGGCACGTCGCTTCCCCTCCCTCTCTATCAACAGCAGGCGGGGCGATAGCCAGCCGCTCGACCTTCGTACAGACGACAGCATGGTGCGCAGTCCTGCTGATCAGGAACACGCCTTACCACACGAGCAGTCGCACTTTGACATCGGCAAGACACCGAACGAATCCGTGCAGGAAAGCGTTGAGGAAGACCGCTCCAGCAACAGCGACGACGACGCTGCGTCAGACACGAGCAGCCGCTATTCTGCCTCCACACTCGAGGCGATTCGTAATGACAACGGCATTCTCGCCCGCACAGAGGAGGATGCCGCCCCGTCGCGGGTGGCGGGGCTGTGTGGTGAGGTGTCGCTGGAGTCCTTCGAGGTGGCACTGGCGGAGGAGCTGTCGATGCGCGGTGTCACCGAGGACGCCACGAAGCGCAGCCGCGTGGATGTCCACCGCTACGGCACCATCCGTGAATCCGGCAAGTGTCTCTTCCCACCAACGGAAATCGCAGACGAGGTGCCGGCGCACGCCAAGGTGCAGCTGGGCTTCTTCTCAGCGAAGCAGACCATCATTACTCTGCAGCGTGCCCACCAGCGCGCCAACGCTAACCGTGAGCGAGCCTGTGCACCGGGTGAACGCTCACTGAGCTCGTTGAAGTGCTACTTCGAGTCGGAGGTGCTAAGTGATCCGACGCTCACCGTCGACGACGACGATTGCCCGCACAACGCTTCCTCAGAGCGTCTGCTGACGCGTGACCAGCTCATGAAGGGGGACAGTGCCATGGTGCGCCGTGCCGTCTCGCAGATTTCCTTCGGCGACCCGATCCAAGTCTGGGAGAAGGCGCAGGGCGGCGCAAACAAGGAGGAGGAAGCGACCGCGGCCAAGTCCACCGCCAGCAACCTCTGGGTGAGCGACATCGACACGCGAAAGCCCATTCCCGCCATGCGTACCTTCACCGGTGGCTTTGTGTACTGTGTTGAAGCCACGAAGATCAGCAACCGCGTGACGGAGCTGCACGGCGAGGGCACGGACCCGCTCATCGTCGCGGCTGCCTTGTACAGCGTGACGGAGCGTCAGAAGGTGAAGGTGTCAGAGACGTTTTACTTTGACTCCGGCCTCGATGTGTTCTATCCGCAAAAGGAACGCAAGGAGTTGGCGAAGAAGAATCAGGTGGTCGCCTTCATACCGAATGAATTCAAAGGGACGCTGCACCTCGTCCTTCGCGTCTACCGCCCGTGCTGTGAGGACTACGACACCTACGTTGACCTGTACAGCCGCGCTGACAAGTACAAACAGGTCCACGTCGCTCCAATGAAGCAGGAGACGTTGCTGCTGGCGCAGGTGTCCGATGTGCAGGAGGAGCTGGGCTGGAATGCAGCCCCGCTGCAGGGGGAGGACAACAAGCCAGTGACGAGCTTCAGCATCGACCGACTCTACCGCAAGGCATTCCACGACGACGAAGTGTTTAAGGTCATGGCGGATGAGCGTTGGCGCAACGCGCAGAAGGCGATCCCGGTGAGCTTCACTTTCACTGTGTCCGACCTGACGAAGCACGAGGTGGCTTTTCCATCTGATCATCCCGAGACGCTGCCAGAGGAGAACGAGTCGATGGTAAGCCTACTCGACCCTGACGTGCCTGGCGCTCGCCCGGTTGTGTACCGCTACTCACCGTGCTGCATCCCTATCTTGAACTCTGGCTACTTCACTACGTACAACAACGTCTACTACTTCCGTGTGTCGAAGCTGAAGGTGATCAACACGGGATACCTACGCAACATCCCCAGCTCCCACCGCACCTACGCGTTCCAGATTTGTGTGAAGGCGAAGGATGACGGCCTCTCCGAGGACGGTGCATTGCAGTGCATCTACGGTCGCGGCCTCAACAACTTGTCGATGGACACGGTGGCGTGGTCGTCGTCGATGCACAACACGCCAGACTTCACCCTCAGCGACGAGTTCAAGCTGCAGCTGCCGCTGAACATGACAGACCGCCATCACATCTTTATCACACTCTTTGCCACGTGCCAGCGCAAGACGCCACCAACTGTTGGGCAGCCGCGCACCTTCAAGGTCGGCTACGCTGCCGTGCCGCTAATGGTGGATGGTGTTATTCAGGTACGCGATGGGATTGACGTGAAGTTTGTTGCGCATGACCAGGCTGCTGTGACGGCAGCGGGTGGCTACTTGAAGAGCTTCACCGAGGCGCCGGTCTCTGCGCTGCTGAACAATGGTGAGAGTGTGCTGCGTGCGTCAAGCCAAACCAAGACGACGGTGCACGCCTCCAATCGCGTCATCGCCTCCGTCTTTCGTCAATGCCCGCAATCGATTGCGGAGATGAAGAAGAACGACAGGATTCTCGACGAGTGTGGCGCGCTGCAGAAGCTGCCCGCTGTGGAAGCAGACCCGCATCGTAACGTGGTGAGCCTCATCTCGCAGCTCCCACTTGCCGAAATCCTGGCCTTCTACCCGTTCCTGAGCGCCTACGCCTTCTCTCTGATCGGCTCCGGCTCGGCCACCGTGTCCCTTGCCAACCGTACACACATGTTGGACGTCCTCCTCGGCTTCACTTCCAAGGCGCAGCAGTACGACACCTCGACCCACACAATCCGCCGACGCCACAACGCAGAGGGTCTGACACCACAGGTGTTTGTCAAAACGAGTGCCGGCAGCGTGTT
This sequence comes from Crithidia bombi, assembly GCA_900240985.1. Taxonomy (NCBI): domain Eukaryota; phylum Euglenozoa; class Kinetoplastea; order Trypanosomatida; family Trypanosomatidae; genus Crithidia; species Crithidia bombi. The sequence goes on from OESO01000048.1 coordinate 500,229, forward strand.
GTACCACTTTCTGTCGAACGACACCCTCTATGAAGGGGCAGAGTGCGAGTACAAGCGACGTCTTTACAGCGGTCTCGTGGAGTCGTGGCTGAATCTGCTCAAGACACTTTCGCAGCAGCCGTCCGACCCTGCCGCTGCCGGGGCCGTCGCCAACCGCGGTAGCAGCAGCGCGGGTGCGTCGTCGCCTGGCGGCCCGAGCTCGCCGAGTGTCGCGCGCGGCAAGAAGGTCCCTCCTCCCCCGCGCAACATTCTGTGTGAGATGAGCACGCTCTCGTGGTTTCTCTTTGACATCATTTTGCGCTCCATGTACCTCTGGGGTGATGAGAACCCATCGGTGCCGCGTCGAAATCTCTTTCACGCGTCCTTTTACGAAGCAGTGGCGGAGCTGTGCGTGCTCGTGCTGAAAAAGCTGTCCACCTTCGACGAGAGCCAGCTCGTGCGCAATGTCGCTATCTTTGTACGCAGTCTGACACACTACGCCGATCGCGGCCGTGTGCTGATGATTTATGAGAAGATCACCACCTACTTTGAGGAGGTCGGCAACCATGAAAGCCTCATCAACTTCCTCAAGTACGTTCTCGAAGACCCGGACGCGATCTACCTTCTGCTGCCCAGCGCCAGCGCCGGCCGCCCCGTCTTTCTCTCACGCATTGCCGTCAACAGCTTCACCACACTCATGAGCAACAATAACCGCGTCACCCGCTCGCTGGCGACGAGCGTGCTGTACAGTTTTTTGCGTCGCCTCGCGAATGACTCCCGCACACCAAGCGACAGTTTAACCGGCATCGCCTCGCAGCTCTTCGCTCTTGTGCGCAACCTCGGCCCACACTGGAAGTCGGTGACGCAGCCCAACGACAAGATACCAGCGGATCTTTTCCTCCTAGACAAGCGGCAGCTGGCCATCACGTGTCTGTGGATCATGTACTACACCCCACGCCGCACGATCATGGAGTGGCTGCAGGAGGAGGTGGACGGGAAGATCATCGCGGGCGTAATGCAGATCGTCTCCGACGCGCAGTCGGCTTTCCGGTACACGGCTGCACCACCACCCGCTGCTGCTGCTGGTGCTACGCCGGAGGCTGATGGAGCGGCAGAGGAGCAGAAGGCGTGGGAGGCGCGCAACACCACCTTCGTGACTGCCATTGGTGTGCAGATGTGCAACTTCTTCCTCAACGACATCCCGAAGATTCTGCGCACGGTGCGCGACAACAACTCAAACAGCGCCGTCTTCCCCTTCTTTGTGATGCTTGAGTCGGTGCTGAACCTAGCCAACTCGACGATTTCGCTGCAGATGAGCTCTGCGGTGATGCACGAGGTGGTGTGCAAGCTGTTCCCGGAGATTATCAGCCGCAAGGCACGCATGGGCAACGGCATGGTGCTCCTCACGTTCCGCCTGATGAGCAGCTGCTGCCAGCACGTCCGCACCTCAGCCAGCTGCACCTTCCTGTTGATGAGCCAAGCCTTCTTCTCGTGGAAGAACTCGCTGTCGAAGATCAAGTCTCTCACGGCCAATGCCCTCGTATCGGTTGCTGAGTCGCGCGTGCGTGACCTGCGCCTGGCCGGCCGCTTCATCGAATTCCAGTTTGACGAGCTGATTGAGCGGGCAAAGGTGGAGGAGAACAACTACCGTCTTCCCACACCTGATTTTGCCTCCCGCTACGAGGACGACTCCAACGCGCCTGGCGGGGATGCGCAGATGAAGTACAAGCACAAGGTGGACGAGATGTTCATGAGTGTGCAGCGCAACCTGCCCATATCCCGCTACCTCCTGGAGAAGTCGAACGTGTCAGACCAGCATCCACCGCGCTTCTCAGAGGAGTTCGAGGCAATGACCGTCACCGTGCTGAGCCTCTTTGATGATGTGCTGAGGCTGCAGATGGACGATTCGATGAAGTTCAAGGAGGCAAGGGTCACGGCGTACGCCGAGGTGTTCCGCAACTTCCTGCGCCAGAACGCGCTAAAGGAGGCGTTGAAGTGGTTGTACCGCCTGCACGACGCCCACAAGGCCAACAACGATCACCTCGAGGCGGGTATGGTGTTGGTTTTCATTGCCGCGCTGTGCTTCCGCGTGACGGAGGTGTTCTACTTTGTGAAGGGCAAGGATTCGAAGGGTGCTCGTATGCCCTTCGGCATCCTCTCCCACGTATTCTGGCAGGATTACGTGCGCATCCTGCCAGAGGCGGACACGTTGCTGCCGGCTGATACGGTGTATGGTATCGTCTCGGAGCTGTACGTCTGCCCCGACGACGCGTGCTTTACGATGGAAGGACAGGTGAAGGCGTTGAAGGAGGCCGCGGAGTTCCAGGACAGGGGTCAGTACTACGAGTTCTCGCTCCAGACCATCGGCATCGTCGACAAGTACCTCAGGGCGGTGAGCGACTTCAAGGGATCGGCGGTGGTGCACACAGCCATGTCGACGTGGTGCACGGCAATCGCCGAGCCCAAGTCCAAGCGGCACAACAGTCGCTACTTCTTCGTGTGGGCCCGCATGGAGCGCGATGCGCCGCCCAAATCCCGCAAGGAGCTGCAGGAGGAGGCGGACGACAACATGGTGGGCGAGAAGCCGCGTGGGCTGCCAGGAGGCAAGCCCGTTCGACGCATCTACAAGATGCCTACTGCCACAACGCTCACTGAGTTTAAGGAGTACGCCAAGTCATACATCGAATCCCTCTTCATCGACACGTCGCTCGTGCGCCTGACGGAGGAGTTGACAGAGACGTTGCCGGCGCTGCCGGAGCCAGACTCGAAGCGCAAGCGTGTCGCCGCGGTGCACCGCCCGCCCAACCACTGTATGGTTACGGTAAACGAAGTCCAGCCGTACTTCCCGAAGGGCACCCGCGTGCCGCCCGACGGCTACGACCGCTCGATGCACCTCCGCTACTTTGAGAACACGGTGAATATCGGCGCCCGCGATGATGTGGCGGATGGCCGTAAGCTGGACCTCATGTCGCAGCGGATGAGCATCAGCACCTACGAGCTGGAGCGCTCCTTCCCATCCACGACGACCGCCATCGACATCGCCACGACGCATCAGGTGGTCTTGAACCCGTTCGAAACTGCTGAGGAAATGCTGAACAGTCGCCGAGAGGTGCTAAGTCAGGCTGCAAACAACGACTCCCTCATCACGGTGATGCGAATGGCGCTGTCCCCGAAGGGACTGCAGCCGGGTGTGTACATGAAGGAGGTTATTGCTGTGATGGGCGACCACCCCGAAGTGATCCGCGCTGTACGTGCGTTGAGTACGTTGGCTCGCACCAAGCTGGAGGCGTGCGACAAGATGGAGGCGATGCTGAAGAACCCCGAGGACTACGCGCTGGTGCTGAAGGCGGTGACAGATATTGAGTGCTGCCTCGTCGCGATGGACAGCCCAGATGACGAGTCGGACACGAACTCTGTCTAGTGGGGTGGTGACGAAAGCAAAGCAATGGAGGCCAGCCGGTGTCTTCTGCCTTGCTTCTCGTTTTCATTGACTCATTTTTTTTTTCAAGTTTGCGCTTAGTTTGAACGCTCGTGTGCGTGTGTGAGCTGCGATGTTGATGATGACAGTGTGACGTGTTGCTCAACAGAGGCTCCTCTGAATTGGGCTTCACACCCTGCCGCACAAGTGTTTCTGCCGCTGCAGGTGCTCTGCCTGTTTTTTTTTTTTGTCGTTTCCCGCTTGTTTGACATTCCAGTTTTCTTTTTGATAGGCGTTGTATGTGCTGCTTTTTTTTGTGTTTGCGCTAAACTCGCAATGAACGATAGACTGGGGCGTCTGAGCGCCGCACTCTTTGCTGCTGCTGCAGCGCGTGGTGCTGGAAGAAGACGCCGACCCTTCCTCCCCTCCCCCTGTCTCCTTTTCTTCCGTGTACCCTTCTTGGTGTTCTATTTTTAACTCTTTTGTTTTTCTTGCGTTCTCCTGTTACTGTACTGATGCTTTTTTTTTTTGGTCTCTTTGGTAGTACGCTATTATGATTTATGGTGTTATGTCTTTTTCTCTTCACCTCTTTGAACTCATCTTGTCTTCGTGCTGTATCGCTTGTTAGTGGCATGGTTGTGTGATTGTGTTGCGTTATCTTGTTTCAATGCTGGTGTGGGACGCAGTGGATACCTATTCGACTCAAAAAATGAATTCAAAATGGGAAACAAAAAGTAAGACCTTTGTTTCTCGGCGGTTGCTTGGCGGAACTAGTACAGCTCACGGTAGCCGCAGTCGACACGGGATAGCCGAGACACAGAAACGGCGTTGCCGAATGAACCGTCGGTGCGGACGAAGCACAGGTATTTGCGGTGAAAAGCAGAGGGGAGGGGGACATAATTTCAATCCCACCTCTCTTTACAAAGAAAATAAAAACGTCAGTTGCGTGGTGCGACTTGCAAAGGGAAAGAGTATAGAGGCCAACTTGAGCGCGCCGACGACGTCACAGCCATCAGCATCCGTGTGTGATGTATCCGACTCATGAAAGCTCCGGGCTGTTTTTTGCTCTGCTCACTTATTTGTCCAATCGGATTGAAGTACAACTCTGCTGCACTTCTTCTCCTCATTTCTGCCTTTTGGTGGCCCCTCGGATAAGAGGGAAAGCAAAGGTCCGGTACCTTCCTCATCCACACCCGACCGGTCGCGGTCACGCAAACCACCATCGTCTTTACACAATACCGTCACGTTTTTTTTTTTTCTGTTGCCGCGCTCTTAAAGATGTTGGCCTCGTGTGAGTTCAAGAATCAGGTTACCGGCGAGGTGGCCATCCCATCTCGGTGGAAGAAGGAGACAACAGTACAGAACGCGGAGACGCAGACGTCAACGCTGCAGGTGGTGTCTGTAGAAACGCAAACAGACATGAGCAGCATGCAGGCCTCTGACCAGCTGGACAAGGGTGTTGGCACAGAGAGCAAAACATATCAAGCCTCGTTGGACGGCCTACAGTACGTGTACGCCGACGTGTTGTACGACGAGGCGAAGCTGGCTGATTTCCTGACGGGCTCCAAGGAGGCCCTGCTGGCCATTCTTCACAAAAACGCAAAGAGCAGCATCTTCGACAACTACTGGCCCAACTGGTCGCGTAAGAACACGGAGCTGACAGTCCTTTACACACTCACCTCCGCCACTGTGAAGGAGAACGGACTGGAGGCGCTGAACATGGCGTGGAATGCCAATGGCAGCATGCTGGCTATCGCCTACGGCCGCGCCGACACCTCTGGCTGGTGCTACAACAAAGGCTACGTCTGCATATGGAATCTGTCCCGACCCGATCTGGAGGAGGGGAAGCCGCACTACACCCTCGAGACGGAGACGTACGCCACGACGCTCGCCTTCCACCCCACCACGGCGTCAATGTTGGCGGTTGGCACCTACAGCGGGGAGGTGGTGGTCTTCCCCAACGTCACAGACAACATGCCAAAGGAATATTCCTCGGGAGAGGCGGAGGTGGTGCACACGGAGCCGGTCACGGTGTTGCAGTGGGTCCGCAACCCACAGGAGCTGCGGCACGACCATCGATTTGTGTTGTGCTCGGCGAGCCAGAGTGGTCTGATTCTCCACTGGAGCACCACCAACGCACTCGCGCGACCGCTTGCAGCCTACAGCGTGCAGAGCCGCCGGCGCCTTTCCGTTGGCATCACGGCGCTCGCCTATGCTGGAGTGCAGACCGACCGCACCACGCAGCTGCCGACTCTCGACGACGTATTGCTGGTGGGTCTTGAGAACGGCGAGGTGGGCCGTGGCCGCACCGGGTTAGTGCCGGTGGACGTGAACCCCACCGGGCCCTGCACGGTCGTTCCGGTGGAGCTGGATTGGCTGGAGCCCCACCGCGGCCCTGTGCAGTCGCTCTGTACCTCCCCGTTCTTCCGTCATCTGCTGCTGACGTGTTCGTCGGACGGCAGCGCACGCCTCTACACGGACCTCGAGCGTTCACCCCTGCTGACGCTGGAGCCGTCAGCAGAAACGAAGAGTTACCTGTACGGCGCCGCCCTAAGCCCCTTCCGACCCGCGGTCGCAGCGATGGTTTCGCGTGAAGCGTTGTTGCACGTGTATGATCTGCAGCGGGATCAGATGCGACCCGCCTACACGGCAGAGGCGGGCATCGACGGCGCAGCGGTGCTGAGCATCGCCTTCAACCCGACGGCAGCTGACTGGCTGGCAACCGGTGATGCACAGGGGAGCGTGAAGGTGTGGCAGCTACCAACGGAGCTGTCGCAGACAACGGAGGCGGAGCGGGCTGCCCTGCGCGCCGCCCAACCATCCCGTGACGAGAAGCAGGAGGACGACAAAGGAATTGCCATGTTCGACTTGTTTGGTTTTGTTGTTTAGATGTACAGCTGAGGCGGCGCGAAGCACCGCTGCTGCACCCACCCCCGCCTCTCTCTCTTGCTTTGTTTCTGTTTCTTCAGTGTGGGTGTATAGAAGTACCAAGAGTATGAATCTTAGAAGGGCGAAATACGATCGTCGTTGCACACCGTCGGCCACACCTGTGATTTGCCGTTCTGGGCGTGTCAAGGCGGAATGGGACACGCGTCACCCGTTCATACAGTCGCTGTGATCCCCCTCCCTCACAAGTGCTTTTCTCTTCGTTTTTTTCTATGAGAAAGCTGAAGGAGCTCTCTCTCTTTCTCTGCGTGTGTGTGTGTGCTGCAGTGTAGCGTTCTTGTTGACCACACCGCACCATTCTGTCGCGATCTCTGGTGTCGCAGGGTAGGTGCGGCACGCGACACCGGCCCTCACGAATCGTGTCGCAGCCTCTGCTATCCTTCCCTCTCACCACTCCCCTCCCCCCTATTCTCAAGCACACATACAACGTATCAAGTAGTGACAGCAACGCGGTCTACTCTGTTGTCTCAAACGCCCTTCCACGGCGCTTCGCTGCACAACTTTTTTTTTCATCGCTTTCTGTTTCTCTGTCCCTCCCCCACCGTGGCTGCTTCCCCCATGGTGCTTCTTCGTCTGCGCGTCGCCTTGATCGGCGAGCCGACGTCTGGCAAGACGGCCTTCGCGCAGATGCTCCACAGCAACGGTGCGACCTTTCCTAAGAACTACCTCATGACCATGGGGTGCGACTTTATCGTGAAGGAGGTCACGCTGGATGATGACAACACAGTGGAGGTCTCATTGCTGGACGTGGCGGGGCAGAAGTTGTACGACCGCATGACTTCACACTACTTAGAGAGCGCCAGCGCTTTTGTGCTGATGTACGACGTCTCCAACAAGACGACGTTCGAATCGTGCCGTAAGTGGGTGGCGAAGGCGCGTGCAGCGAAGAAAGATATGACGGGCTACCTCGTGGCGAACAAGATGGACCTCGCAGACAAGGCTGAGGTGACAGACAACCAGGCCGAGGTCTTTGCGCGTGCTAATCAACTGACATTTTTTAAATGCTCCGCGCTGCGTGGGACGGGCATTTCGGAGCCTGTTGAGGAACTCGCCCGGAGTTTTCTCCAGTCATACCAGAAGCGAGTGAGCGAACTCATGCCGAAGAAGGCAAGCTGATAGACCACGTATTTTGCTGTCGTTTTCCTTTGTGTGCCGCACCTCGCTGGTGCACCACTGCGTCGGCAGCCTACCACGCCGTGGTTCCCCCTCTTTTTCCCTCTCTTCCGATGTAGTTCAAGTACGGCACGAAACGAAGGACGCCCGTATCTCTTCGCTTTTCTTGTGTTGCGACTATATATAGATCGGGTGGTGGCGTTGTCGCTGTCGTGTCCTTTGGTGACGAGGCGGCAACCTGAGCACGTTGTGATGTTGTCAGTGTTTTTCTTTAGCTTTGCTGGCTGCGCCGGTGCGTATGGACGCTTGTGTGTGTAGTCTTCAGTTTTTACCGTATGGTGATGTGCAGTAGCTGACGCAACGACAAAGAAAGAAGCACAACGAACTCAACGGGAAGGCTACTGCACGAACACTGCATCTACGTTTCTACCGTTTTCCTCATCTACCCACATCGACAAGGCTACATGATGCAGGTGTGGGTTGGCCGATGGTGTGTCGTTCATTTTCCGCAAACGGCCACTCCTACGACCATGAAAGACTACATCAGTCTCTGTTCTTCTGTTTCTTTGTTCCTTCCTTCAGTTTTTGCGCGATAGCACCTTCTTTAACGCACCACAGCTGCGGCGAGAGGGATTGCACACGGCGCCTTCACAAACGCTATCTGTTTAGCTGACACACCCGGTGTTCTTCACCACACTGAGTCGTGCAGCGACGCTGCGCGATGCCTCGTCGTGGCTTATTCACGCTACTGTATCTTCAGCGGCGTCAATTGCTTTCCATCGGCACCGGAATAGAATACTGGTTCCACACAAACTGTGCTTCTTTTTTTTTTACAGGACCATCGCGTGCGCCACCACTACACACGGAGAAGACCTTCTGCAGCTTTCGCGGGGCGTGGAGGTTCCTCTGTCGCCCATGTACGCCTCCAAGCCGTTTTTAGAGGCGCTGTACAACGACGTTGTAGCGCGGCTGCCGCTGTGGAGCACAACGTATGACACGCTGGAAGAAACCAACGCTTTAGTCGTAAAGAGTACGTGGGTGGACCCTGACGGGCGAAGAAAAGTAAAGGTGTTTCTTGGCGTGGAGGCCAACACCCGTGCGGTTATTGCGCCAGAAACTGTGGCACTGTGGGTCCGACATGTGTCGCAACTCTACAGCATACACCTCACCGATGGGTTTCTCTGCTATCTCTGCTTTATTGACGCTGCGGGGTCCGTGTCGTATTACCTCTGTGAAACCGCTGTTGCAAGTCCGTAGTGGTTCATTCCACATCAAAGAAAGCGGTACACGTACGAAAACAAAACGCAAGGACACACATACTTCTTTTCGTTTCACGTCACGTGTAGGTGCTGACCACTGATGTGCGACAACTGAACTAAAAAGGGTGTGCAATACAGAGGGCTTTTTATGGATGGCGACGCTCACAAACATTACTCAAAGCGGCTCACGGCACTCACCTGCGTGCTGAAGCCAACGATGGTGCGCTCACACTGAGCTCTGTCGACGCCTCATCTCTTCCCTGCTTCCTTCCTCCTGACACCGTCATATTCCTCGGCCTTCTCCACTTTCTGTTCTCCTCCTTTGCGACGTGTCTTGCCGTCGTAACGCTGCTCCCTCTTTTTTCCCTTGTTGCTTACCGCTGTCTTCATTACGTACATTTAGTTTGCTTCTCTCTTCGTGCGATTCATGCTACACAACGCTGCACCGCGCGGGTTGCACTGCTAGCTATTATTATTGTTGTTATTATTGTCTTTTTTAAAACTGAGCTTTGTCGTTGTCCTTTATACCGGACGCGTAGCCAGTAACGCTGCTCCAGGGCGACAGGGCGGTGCGCACTCTCCACGAGAGTTTTCATCCCTTCTCCAGCAGCAACAACAAACAGCTTCTTTTTTGTGGCTACTGACACTGTCATCGAAGAGACTCATCTCTCCTTCACTCACACATACACACACGCATACACACGCACGTCGCGATGTCCGACCCGAGTTGGCGTCGCACGTGTAATGCGCTGGCGGAGCAGCTGCAGAGATTAGAGCAGAAAGCCAGTGTGATTCGTCGCATCACCAGCCGACGCAGCAGTGCAGTGGAGGTGAAAAAGGAGCGGGAGGAGGTAAAGAAGATCACTCGCGACACAAACGCTGGCGATGTGCAGGACATCCGCAAAACAGTGAAGCTGATGGAGCGTTTCATTGTACTGGACAACAATCTGAGCGACGAGGGCCGCAAACTGGCCAAGGATGCAGAAAAAACGCTGCAGGAATACGAGAATGCCTGTAACGATTTCTACCGCAAGTGCATCGACGGCAAAGGCGGACGAGGCACGCAGGGCAGTCGTGCCCAACGCGCGTTTTGCGAGGCCAGTGATGATGATGCGGAAAGCGAAGGGGCTTTGCTGTTGGCGCCGGAGTCCCCACAGCGCGTGCAGTTTGAGCGCGACCTGTACGAGGAACTCATGCTGGAGCGTCAGCGTGAAACCGGTGAGATCGCAGACAACGTGCGTGACATCCATGAGATATTTCAGCACATTAATGGCATGGTGAATGAGCAGGGTGAGCAACTGGACGTAGTAGACAACAACATCTCAGCCGCTGAACGCGCCACTCGTAACGCTTCTCAGCATCTGCGACGAGCCCAGCAGTATCAGACGACGTCATCCCGCAGTAAGCTGCTGTTTATTTGCATGATGATCATGTTGGTCATTGTGAGCGTCGGGCTGCTCATAAATTGAGCTGCGCTCTGTACTGACTTCACACAGCCTGCTTTCTGCTCCTTCGACGTAAACAGAAAAGAAAAGGCGGCGAAGAGCAAAGCACCACGGCCCTCACTTCCAGCGGATCTCTGTTGGTGCATAAGTGGCCACGATGCTTCTTCTGCCTCCTCCTGCTTTACCTCTCTTTTAATCACCAAGTGCGAATGCGTCTTTGTTACGGGTTGCTTTCAGACGCTTCTTTTATTATTATTGCTGTTGTCCTTTCTCAGAAGGCCTTCGGTGTGTATTTCTCAAATGGAAGAAGCAGACACGCACATATAAACACACACATAACAAAACTAATGATCCACCGTTGCAGCTTGCTCACTTCCTAAAGGTGTCGAATAAACCTCTTTGTTCATCTCTTCCGTTTTTTGTCCTTTGCGTTGTGTATGCGTGTGTGTGTACCTGTGTGTGCACATGTGTGTGTGTGTGTGTGTGTGTGTGTTGTATTTGTTCTTCAGCGTCCGGCGAGAGAACTCTTACGGACGCTTTTGGTGAGTTGTGGGGGTTGGCATTAAAGTCAAGATGTGTGATGTGCATTGCTTGGAGGACTTTCACCTGCTCTTTCCTCTTGTGTCTTTTCTGTCTACCGTTTGCAGGAGAGTTCTTCGTTCGATCTATAGCGCGTGTCTTTAACTGTTCTGTGCTCTATGAACGGCATTTCTGTTCGCAACCACGTTAGTGACGTCAAGCTTCTCTTTGTAGATTGGACGCATACGACGGAATTCAGCACCTAGGATGAGTGGCGGTGCGTCGTTGATGGTGCACGTCACCACCTGCTGAACGCTCTTCAGCTTACCGCCGTCTCTCCGCACTTTTTCGTTGTTTACGTTTTGCTGTCCTCCTCTTGTTGGTGCTGTTACGGCGCACCTTCAATGGTGTGCGTGTGCCCGTGCGAAAACCCCTCCACTCTTCTCTCCCTTCTTTGCGCGCTCTCGCTCTTCTCACCTCCTCTGCTGCTGTTGGTGGCTCCCGTGACGTTCGATGCACCGCAAAGTTCCTCTTCTTTTCGTTCTGCCTTTTGCTGACGGTGATTTCTGCGCTACCGTCTTCGTCACCCCATCTCTGTGCGCTTTTTTGTTGCCTTCGTCTTCCTTTCCCGCGATTTGTGCTGACGCGCCATGGCCGCTCGCCCTGCCGAAGATGCCGTCGTGACGCCGTGGACGGTGGAGGGGGATGTGAACTACGACAAGCTGATTAGGGACTTTGGCTGCCAGGCCATTGACGAGCAGATGCTGGAGCGGATCGAGCGGCTGACAGGCAAGCGGCCCCACCGCTTCCTCCGTCGAGGCATTTTCTTCTCCCATCGCGACATGCACCTCATCCTCGATGCCTACGAGAAGGGGAAGCCCTTCTACCTCTACACTGGTCGTGGTCCGAGCAGCGAGTCGATGCACGCGGGGCACCTAATCCCTTTTATGTTCACAAAGTGGCTGCAGGAGACTTTCCAGGTCCCCCTCGTAATCCAGATGACCGACGATGAGAAGTTCTTCTTTAAAGACTTGACAATGGAGGAGGTCGATAAGATGACAACGGAAAACTTGAAGGACATCATCGCCCTCGGCTTTGATCCCAGCCTGACCTTTGTCTTCCGCGACTTCGAGTACGTGGGCCGCATGTACCGCATCGTCGCACGGATCGAGAAGGCGTACACTGCCAGTCAGGTGCGCGGGGCCTTTGGCTTCAAGATGGAGGACAACTGCGGTCGTTGGATGTTTCCTGCGGTGCAGGCGGCCCCGTCCTTCTCTGCGTCCTTCCCGCACATCTTTCCGGCAGAGAAGGGCAATGTCTTCTGCCTCATCCCGCAGGCCATCGATCAGGACCCGTACTTCCGCCTCACGCGTGATGTGGCGCCACGCCTTGGTTTTCTCAAGCCAGCGGTGATTCACTCCAAGTTCTTCCCTGGTCTCAGCGGATCCAAGGGCAAGATGAGCTCGTCCACTGGTGCTGCCATCTTCCTCACCGACACGCCCAAGATGATCAAAGACAAGATCAAGAAAAACGCGTTCAGCGGCGGAGGTGCAGACAAGAAGGAGCAGTTTGTGCTGGGCGGCAACACGACGGTCGACGTACCAATGCAGTGGCTGCGCTTCTTCCTCGAAGACGACGAGGAGTTGGAGCGCCTGCAGCGGGATTACATGCTGGGTCGCATCATGAGCAGCGACGTCAAGGATGTTCTCATCCAAACCCTCACCAAGATCGTCACAGAGCACCAGGAGGCCCGCAAGAAGGTCACCGATGCTGATGCGGAGCTCTTCGGCAGTGTCCGTCTGATGGGGCCTGCAAAGGCGCTCGCCGACGCCAAGAAGTGAGCGCTCGCGCCACGCCACACATACATCGAAGCATGACGGTTACTTTTAAAGGTCTAGGAGGAGGCAGCGTTAAGAAGTCATGCGTGTTTTCTCGGACAAGAGCGGCCGTCGCACCTTCCGCGGCACGTCGTACGTGTGACATCTCTGAATCGGCTTGACGGGGTCTGATTGGCGGTGAATACGTTGGGCGCCATGACCAGGATCACAAGTCAGGGGAGGTGGCAAAGCTCTTTTTTTTTGTTGTTTGAATAATAACGGTAAGAGGAACATTACGGCGCAGACACACACACACACACACACACACACACACACACAGCGAGCAGTACAAAAGAAGAAATGCCGTTGCTAGGCATCAGCCACTTTATCCGACACCGCGCGAGTGTGACGATGCTGTTGTCGTGTTCGTTTCTGGTAGTTTGCTCCTCTCTCGGAGAGCAGAGCGGGTGCTGCGTGTGATAAGGACAGTGCTCCGCGTGGGAGGTATATATATATATATATATCTGCGTATTTACAAAGACCCACGCACACACACCTGCACATGCATAGATGCGTGCGATGACCTCACAGTTGCACTGCGACTATGCGTGGGCCTCCGGTGACACATGTCTTTGGGTTACGCTGCCCACGCAACAGGGAAATGAAGAGGGGATAAAGAATAGTGAGTCAGCGCTGAGCGGCTTCTGCTTCATGTGCGTGTTGCGGTGCTCACAGCAAGTGTTGGCCGAGCGTGTCTTCACCAAAAAGCCGCTTCTCTCTCTACTCCCTCCTTCCTCTCCTATTGTCGTACTCCTGCCGCTGCGGTGGAGGGTAACGTCGTGACGTGGTGGTCCATTGCAACAGCCCCACCGTTCGGAAACGAGGCCCCGCACCGACGGTTCTTCGTTGAAGGGAAAAGGGGGAGTGCTTGTTTCCCCGTGGCGTGAACCGTGCGGCGGCGAATGAGGCGGCCACTGGTGCAACACCACCTCTTCTCCCGTGTCTGCCCGGGAGGGACTAAACCGCTAATCCTGCGCATCGGGTGCGGCCCACCAGGGACGACGAGCCCCCTTACCACATCAAGTTCTTTCCTACCCACCGTAACACAAAATGTCCACGACATGTCAGACTTCGAAAAAGACTTCGTGAGTCGTTGCTACGAGTACCTCTGTGTCGGGGGGCAGATGCGTCCGCCTCCCGCGTGCAGGGCCTTTTTTCAACCATCAAAGGGGTCCTCAGAAACCTGCGTAATCTCCTCACGGGCGCCGACAACGTGGCAGCCCTTCTTTGACTTGGTGGTGCTCCCTGGCGGCTGCGTCTGCCTTGGGTGGTTTCACCAGCATCCGCTCGATAAGGTCTGGATAAATTACACCATGGAGTACGTGGCGGATCTGTGGCACCGATCACCGGGCGCTCTCTACCTGCAGCACCAAGAACGTGTGCATGACGTCGCCTACGCGAAGCTGCAACACCGACAGCGCAATTTAAGAGTATTCCTCCCCGCTCTGCAGGTGAAGGCGGACGAGGCGACGGAGGACTACCAGCGGGCCATTCGTGTCATTTATACGACTTCACGCAACATGATGCCGCTGGAGAACACCGTGTTGCAGCGGTGCAGCAGTAGGCATGTCACGGTGGCTGATGTACGCAGTCTTTTGGAGCTGATCGCGCAGCGTATAGAGCCGCTGTCCACAGGAACCGCTGTGGCGCTCTTACAGATGCTGGTGTCCACATACGCGCTGCACAGCAGCCCAAGTAACGGTGGGCTCGTGGATGCGTTGCGGGCCGCCGCCGTACAAGTTTGCAGCCTGACGCGGGACTCCAATGTGTCGCTGCTGCTGTCATGCGCGGCGTCGCTGCTAGGCGGCGAGGCAGCGACGTCCGCTCGCACCATGATGACCGGGTTTGCACTTCCAGTCTCTGAGATCCGCTGCAGCGATGTGGCGCAGGCGCTCAGCGCAGTTGTGTGTGGTGTGCTTAGTCCATCTGGGGCGCAGCGCAACGCGGTGCTGCGTCACCACATCGACCACTTCCTGTCTCCTCTCTGTGGCACGTTGCTATCAGAGGAAGCAGTCATGGTGGACACCCTGTGCCAGGAGCACAGAGACCTCGATAACACGAATGATATCGCTGCAGCTGCCACGCTGACGGCGTCTCGGGCAGCATTGCGGCCGACTCAAGTTGTCGCCGGCGATCGGAGCGGCGTGATTGACGGCGACGACGGCCGGCACCTCATCGCAGTGCTGAAGAGCGGTAGGGCGATTGAGGACGTTGCGGAGTCGAAAGTGGCGCCAGCTGCACTGCAGCAACGAGCGTCGACTGTTGAAGCGCCGATCGCGTGGATGCCCGGCACGGGAATCGATTTGCGTGGCTGCTGGTGTGCTGCCTTCACTCTGAGCGTTCTGCTCACAGCACAGGTGCGGCTGCACCAATATCACAGCAAGGGAGATGATGGCCTCCGCGCTTGTGCGACGGCAGCGAAGGAGGGGCAACACGTCTTGCGCATCACGCTCATTCGTCGGTGCACCTACATCACGACGCCTGAGAACATGTCCAGTCAGTATTCCATGCTGACCCACCTGGCCTCCACAATGACGCAGCTGCCTGTGAGTTTGACGCTGCTCCATTTGACGAGCACCAGCGATGGTGAAACAAAGACGACGGGCGGGTGCGATCCTTGTTACACGCCGATGCTGATGGGGCTGCTGTTTCTATTTCCTACGCTGGAGCTGCGCAGCTTCTTTGGCGGAACAACGCAGCGATTTCTGCATGCCCTCTCATCCGGCACGCGGTCCTTTCCGTGCTACGTGGAGCCCGTTATGGGCTCCTCCGCCGCGGCGGACACCCATGTTGAGACAGTGCACGTGCCGGATAGGTTCTCTCAGTTGCTGCTGCTGCAACTCAAGGGCCGCGATGCAGCGGTGGTGTGTGTGGTGCATTCAGGGCTCGCCGTTAAGGATGTCTTCCTCGCCGAAGACGTGAGCTCTCACCTGCATTGCATCATGTCCAGCTGATGCATGGAGCCGCCGTATAGCAGCGTATGTTCCGTGGACAGAAATCCCGGCTTTTTTTTGATCTCTCACAGTTTTGTTTCTGTTGTTGTGACCGTTGTTCTTTAGACCTATTCTTTATTGAAGTGCATAAACTCCTGTTCATCTTGGCGGTGTCTCCTGACACCGCAGCTGCCGACGCACGAGAACGACCACAACGTGAGAACCTGTTGTTGTTTTGTTTTTCTGCTGAGAACGCATGCAAAGGAGGGCAGATCAAAGTCCTGGTGATGATTGAAGGAAACATGCGCATTCCGTTGGTACTACTGTTATTATGTTCTTTGTAGGCCGACGCAGCATCATTGTGCCCTTTACTTCCACGTGAAGGAGAGCGGTTCGCCACAAGCGGGTCTGACTCACCACCGTTGTCTTGGTACGGGGGTTTCATAACAGACGGTATCGCCGCCTTTTGTTCCAGCGGTCTAAAGGCTGCGGAATGTGTTGCTCCCCTCCTCTCATGTGTGTCTCTGATAAAATGGGTTTTCTTGTTTTCTCGCCCTCCTCCCCTCTTTGTTATCCGCTGCGCAGCGCACACTCCTGGGACTTCTCGTAGTAAGAGAGACGGAGCGCCGAGGTGAAGCCCCCACAGCTCTGCGCCACTCTTGTTATTCTTCCAGTCTTTTTTTTTCTGTCTTTCTTTTTGTGCGTCTCTTCGAGATCTACTGACACCGCAATGCAGCGTATAACGACCTTCCTTGGCGTTCGCGGCGCCAGCGGTATGGTGCGGCGCACTGTGCTGGCGGTGGCACCGCTGCAGACACTGCCGCATCGGTGGGCCTCCACGACAGCACCACCGTCAGACATGGAGTTACGTCCCGCAGCGCACGAACGTGTGCACGACGATGCGGGTGGGCACCTACCGTCGGCGCAGGTGCGCAGCGACGATGACGCTGGCTTCGAGGAGGACTTCGACGAGCTCGAGGCAGCTTCGCAGGAGCTGCACGACCTGTGCTATGCGATGATCGCGCACCTGCGCTTTTCGGACCCACAAGCCGACAAGTCGCTGTTCGAGCGTCGTGTGAAACGCTCCTTCCGTGAGCCGAAGCCGGAGCAGACGAGAAGGCTGATTCACGAACATGGTGACCGCAGTTGCCACCGCCGCAACAACTACCGCTCCGCCAAGGACTTCCACGTCGCCAATGCGCTCTTTCTGGAGTGGGGAAACAAGGTACTGCTGCTGCTCACGAAGCCGGTACTGGATCGACTGGTGGAGAGTGCCGGGAAGGGCCATCGTGACTTGCGCTCAGATGGCGTGCACAAGTACCGCCGCCCACTGGATCGCGCGACCTGGCGGACTTTCCCTCATCGATGGTTCAAACACGCCCCCTTCGAAGTCCAGCAGCTTCGGGCGGATATCCCCCAGTCGGCAGTGCTGAACACACGCTTCTACCGCGACCATGCGACGCTGCGTTACCTCTTTACGCTGATGGAGCCACAACACGCGTTTCGCTCACAACTCGAGCAGCGCATGGCCGACCTCACCAAAAGCTACGACCCAGCGACACTGCCACGGAAGTGACACCGGCGCCACACGTGCATTTCACTACGCTCCCCTCCCTTCCTCCTCCTAGGCGGCATTGAAACAACACATCACGCATCAATGGCTGTGCGTGCTTGTGTATGTTTGTGCTTGCGTGTGTGTGTGTTTGGGGGATGTCTTTCTTGTGTGTCGTTGCATTTGCCTGATGGTGCCAAGCTCGGTAAGCTGCTGCGTGGTGTGATTTCACCGCACACCGGAGTTTTTGGCCCGTGTTTTGAGCGTTTTTTTGTTTGTTTGTTTGAGAATCACGACACTACAGAATAGAATGCGAGATACATTGCATCGACAAATCGGGATGGTGTTGAGCAGAGCGGATGCTGCCCTCATCACCTTCTCTTTTTACAGCGTCGTTACGTGAGCAAGAGAAGGTGGTTCCCTCCCCCCCTCCCCTCTCCTCTTTCTTGGTGCTGTTGCTGCTGATACAATCGGCGTGTGGGAGACGCTGATGGTGCCACTCGTCTTCTGGGCTGCCCGTTCTCTCAGCCATTCCCCCCACTGGGAAACAGTCCCCACATCTGTCTCACTGCCCACCTCCTTTTCCGATATCTTTTTTTTTTGTCTGCTCCGTGTGTTGATTGTCGCGCTGCTCGCGTGGTACGTCTGCCACAATCACGGAACACAACTGACAATGCCCTAAAAAATGCTCTGTTTTGGTTTAGGTGTTTTAGTGTGAGTGTGTTTGTGCGTTGTATATATACTCTCTTGAGGGGTGCTGTGTGAGATGCAGCGCTTTCGCCAAGACGCTTTGTGTGCCGCCTTCTTCGGTGTGGCGCAGCGTTGGCGCACCGGCGGTGGCCCCGGCGACCGTCGCATCCGCACGGACTGGTACCGCTGCTACCCATCCTTGATGGAGGAGAAGGATCGGGATATGTACCACTGCTACTACCCCTACCTCTTCGACCACGGGGACAAGATGAGTCTCTACCCGAAGATCCCGGAGAACCCGCGTGAGTGGCAGGTGGAGCAGCTGCAGACGACGTACGATGCCATCCGCGAGGACAAGTACGACGCCTTTATTCGGCTGCGAGAGAAGTTCCCGGAGTTGTATCAGGACACCCGCGCGTGGGACAACCCGCCGCCCTTTGGAGAGTTCAACATGTTTTACAGTGTCCGCTTTGGCATGATTGGTGTGAAGGCGTTTACCTGCAAGGACTACGACGAGCTGGGCAACCAGTTTGACTGCACCGCCTTCTGGTTCCCTGACAATCAAATTGTGAAGCACAGCACCCGCAACAACGACGTGGGGACAGATAAGGTGTTTGTGGGGGCCATGAATGTACCGGTGGAGTTTCACAAGCCGCACGTTGCCGCCTTCTACAAGGCAGCGGGCGTGCCAGTGAAGCACGTCTCGGCTGGGTTTCCCATAACACCGGACGCCTACGCACCGGTGGGCACGAAGCTGGACGTGCGCCACTTCAAGCCTGGCCAGGAGGTCACCATCACCTTTCAAAACACGGACTACGGCTTCCAAGGTGTTATGTTCCGTCACGGCTTTGACGGTGGTTACGTGTGGCTGGGCGACTCGAAGTGGCAGCGGCGTCCCGGGTGCATGGGTGCGGAGGGACAGAAGCGCATCTACCCTGGCCATCGCATGGCAGGTCAGACAGGTGCATCAGCAGAGACGTACCAGGGCGTGCCGGTGTGGCGCATCGATTACAAGAATTCGCTGATTTACCTCCCCACGTTGATCGACGCGGATGTCGGCACGTACGTCAAATTTAGCGACACAATCAACACGAAGGGGTACACGCTATGGAATGAGCACCGTGGCCTACCGGCCTTCCCCACCTTCATCCCAAGTGAGGAGGAGGACCTCAGCAAGCTGGCCACCGACGAGTGCCAGCTCACCTCACCGCCACTGTATATGTACTTCCGCGATGAGTTCGCTGCCGCACAGCTGGTGAGCCAGGCAGACGTCGAGGATGCAAAGAGTGCGAAGCCTGCCGTAGCGGCGCCTAAGAAGAAGGTGTACGACATGAAGAAGTACGTCGAAGCACGTAAGAAGTACCGTCAGAATCTGCGCAAGTCGCGCAAGTACAAGTTGATGGGGCTGCGTACACGCGCACACGAGAAGCAGCAGGAGGCGCGACGTGCGAAGATCTTAAAATACAAGCGTGTGAAGACGTAGCGTGGTGTGTCTCTGATTGTCGCTCGCCTTCGTCCGCCACATCCTCCCTTCTCTCCTTCTCTCTGTGTGCGCGTGTGGAAAGAAAGGGAGATGCTTCAAGTGTGGGTACGCGTTAGTCATTCTGTGCTGGTGAGCAAGTGAATGTGGCGTTGCAGCGGTGGTGTGCTTCACATGTGTTGACGTAACACAATTTCGTTTCCAACAAACGTATTGTTTTAGTAGTGAAGGAGTCGCAACATCGACTTTTATTTCTACAAGGGTGTGCAACCGCGGAAGGTGTGCAGTGGGAAGTGCTCGACCAGTAATTGCGGTCGCCCCTGCGGCTGGAGTTCGCGAAGAGGGGCGACACCGGGGCTTCTTTTCGTTTTTCTTTCTCTTTGGAAATAAGGACGCTTTTGTCGAGGTGCTTTTGCATTCTTGGCAACTTGAGTCCTCGACCGGTACGGCAGACGCACCGCAATGCTCTCTCCGCCTCGCCGTTCTGGCAACCGCATCGGTGTCTTCATGCACTGACGACGTCGCGTGTGGGGGCTGAAAAGAAAAAGTCCACGTGGCCTGCTGTCCGCGACGCGCTTCGATGGCGGCCGCCTCACTTTTTGTTTGTGTTTGTGTTTCCCACCGCGCCCGCCACTTCTTCTTCTCATTGTCTTGTGCGCTTCTGTTCCGCTTGCGCTACCACCATGCGATCGTTGATGCTCAATCTCTCCCTCACTACTACGCTCACATGCACTCTTACACACACACACACACACACACACGCAGAAGCAAGCGTTCGTGAGAAAACACAACAACAGAGCATAGCATAAGTTTGAAGCGTTAGCGACTGCGGTGTTAGCGCGGTATCCTACGCAATAATTTCTGCTGGAAGCCACACACACACACACACCTGCACGCCATAGAAAGAAAAGGGAGGAACACAAGCAACGACACACAGCAATACACTTAACAGAAAGCCGCGACAAGATTAAAGGCGTAGCGAAGAAAACGTAATCACTCATTGACAAACGATATAAACCATTTACTGACTTTAACGCTGTATTTTACTGGTTTGCGTTGCGTGCCGCTGTCAACGAGTGTGCCAGGGCGATACGCACGTTTCTTCCTGTGCAGCTTCGTTTCTGTTAACTCCGCGTCTGTGTCAGTCGCATTCGCACTACGAGGGGAAAAGAGGGTCTAGCCACTTGCAGCATCACCATGTCCTCTACAGCGTCGTACACAGTCTCTGCGCCGCGTGTCGCTGCGGTTCTGGAGCAGTGGAAGTCGACAGCTGCTGCCGGCGAGGCAACTGCGGCGAAGTGCACTGGATGGGCGTGCGTCTTCGGTGAACGCAGCGCGAACACGCCGGAGAACCAACGCGGCCAGGCAGTTCTTCAGTATCTGCTGGAGTCGAAGGAACCCGTCGTGAACGCAGCTGTTGTGTTGACAGCCGATGTGACCCTCTTCATCCACGGCGACGACCTGAGCATCACTGCCCCTGTTGAGAAAATCGAGAATCACACGGTGGAGGTGGTGAAGGGGATCGAGGCCGCTAAGCCGCGCCTCGCTGAGCTCCTAGCTGGGAAGGTGGTGGGCGCTCCGCTGAACGAGTTCGCGATTCAGGAGGGTGAATTCACCGCTGCCTTTGTCGCAGCAGTAAAGGCGGAGCTGCCAACCGACGCTCTCGTGCCCGCTGCCCCAGTACTGGGGGAGCTGCTTTTTGTGAAGGACGAGGCCGCGCTGATGTGCGTGGAGAAGGCAGCGGGGCTCTGCTGTGCCGTCTTTCGCCGCTACGCACGTGAGCGGATCGCAGGTGAGATGTCGGAGCGCAACCCCAAGACGCTCTATGAGGTGAGACAGATGCTGTACGCCAAGCTGGAGCACCCGAACACCATCCAAGGCCTCGAGCGACTGGAGACGGACGACTTCTCCCTTGTGACAGGACTGCCCCCGTGTCTCTTTCACAAAGGCACGTACAAATCGCAGCTGAATGTCGACGAGGACACCCTGAAGGCGTCATGCAACACGCCGATTCATGGCGACGTGGTGGTGGTGCGGTACGGAATAAAGAACGCCGGCTACACAGCCTTCCTCGGCCGCACACTGCTGGTGGAGTCTGCCGCTCCATCCAACGCGAAGGCAGCCTACCAGTTTGCCTACGACGTGAGTGCGAAGCTGATGGAGCTGCTGGTGCCGGGGGCGAAGCTGAGCGACGTCTACACTGCCGTGATGCAGCACGCCACAGAGCTCAATGCTACCCTGGCTGCCAAGCTCTCCAAAAGTTTGGGATTCTCGACTGGGTTGCTGGTGTTGGAGGCGCGGGGCACCATTTCGGAGAAGGGAACGGCGACCGTAGCGAATGGAATGAGTTTTGTCACGCGTGTGGTGGTCGAGGGCGTCGTGAGTGCCGGTGGTGCGGCGACGGACACCTTCGACGTGGAGCTGACAGACACGGTGGTGGTGCGCAACGATGTCGCGGAGCTCAAGACGAAGGTGGCACGGAAGGTGGAGGAGGTGCTGTACGAAGATATCGAGGAGACGGCAGCCGAGGCGCAGGAAGAGGCGCCGCGCGACCTCAGCAAAATCACCCGCCAAGGTCAGTCAGAGACGGTCATCCTCTCGCGCGAGGCGCAGAGAGAGCAGCAGCTGCGCCAGCTGCTGAACGAGTTGCATGAGGAGTTCATCGCGGCTGGCGGCAAGAAGGGCACACAGACTTCCACGGAGGAATTCCGCACCTGCGACGTCGGTCGCCTCGCTTTTGGCGAGCTGAACCCCTACAAAGCAGATGACCACATCCCACCCCCGGCGAGCAAGAACAGCGTGTGCGTGCAGACGGACAAGAAGGTGGCGTGGTTCCCGGTGTGCGGCCGAGCCGTGCCCTTCCATGTTTCGACCATCAGCAAGGTCGACGTGAAGGCGGAGGGCGACAGGTACACCATGACGGTCACCTTCCACAGTATGCAGGAAGCCAATGTCGGGTATAAGATGAACCGTACAAAGGTGTTTGTGAAGGAGCTGACGTACTCCAGTGCTCGGGACGTCTTCACGGATGCACAGATTGCCATCCAAGGTGTGCAGCAGCGCATCAAAAATGAAGATGCCGCCAGGAAGCGTGCCTTGACATCCGCCTCGCCGGCCAGGCTAACACTGGCGCCGAACCCGCTGCGGCTACCCACGGTGAAGATTCGCCCGCCCATCACCAACACCAGCCGCCAGAACAAAGGCTGCATTGGTAACCTTGAGCTGCACGCCAACGGGCTGCGCTTCTCCTTCCTCGGCGGCGCTCCGGTGGACATGCTGTTTGACAACATCAAGCACGTCATCTTTCAGCCCGCGGTGAAGAGCATCTACGTGATCTACCACGTTACACTGAAGAAACCGATTGAGATTAACCGCAAGAATGTCGCGGAGATCCAGTTTGTGGCGGAGGTGATGGAGAGCAGCGAGGTGGCCAGCGGTGCCCGCCGCTCCTACGAGGAGGAGCTGGCAGCAGAGGAGCGCGACGAAGAGCGCATCAAGCAGACAAATAAGCAGTTCATTACCTTCGCCTACGCAGTGGAGGAGCGCAGCAAGCTCAAGACACAGCTGCCGACGAGTCAGTTCGCCTTTGACGGCGTGCACGCGCGATCCATGACCACCTTCAAGGCAAGCCGTGAAGTTCTCTGGGCCATCACCGACACCCCCGCTTTCACGCAGAGCGTGGAGGAAATCGAAGTTGTGTCGTTCGAGCGTGTCATCCCTGGTGGTGCGACCTTCGATATGTCGCTGATCCTGAAGGACTACAACAAGCCCGTCATCACCATCAACTCGATCCCGCGCACCTCGCTAGAGACGATCAAGGACTGGTGCCTCAGTGCGCGACTGTACTACATGGAGACTACGGTGAATCCTAACTGGCGTGTGACGATGAAGGACATTCGTGAGGACCCAGACTGGGATCCGTGGTTGCGCGGTGAAGGCTGGTCGGTGTTGAACAATGAGACGAACGACGAGGAGGACGAGGAGGGTGACGACGACGACTCTGACTCCGACTCGACCTACTACGAAGACGAGGACGAGGAGTCCAGCGACTCGGATGACAGCTCCTGGCTGGAGGACGAGGAGAGCGACGTGGAGACGGATAGCGACGACAGCGACGCCTCGAGCGGAGCGGACTGGGACGAACTCGAGCGCAAGGCTGTCGCCAAGGACCGCGCACACCGCTTCAGCGATGATGACGACGACAGGCCCCATAAACGAGCCCGCACCTCCGCTGCGGCCCCACCGTCGGCTCGGCCAGCCGCCCCCGCCTCGCGTCCTGCGAAGGTACCCATCAACATGGGGCCGCGTGGAGGCGGCGTACCGCCGGCGCGTCGCTTTTAAGCTCCCGTAAAGCAAAAGAGAGAGAGATAGAGACTGTCTGCAACAGAGGGAGAACCGGTTGTGGTGGTGCTCTCTGTTTTTCTCACACCTTCCGATACTGATGTGTGTGTGTGTGTGAGTTAATGAAATCTTATGGAAATGGTTAGTGTTGATATCGGCGAGGAGGAAAGTGAGCGATTATGGGGCCTGCAACAGAGTTTCGTGGATTGCGGAGCTTCGCGTTAAGAAACGGTGGATTACAGCCATCGCTTTTTACGAGAGTTTCTGTTTCTTGGTTAAAGATGGCGGCTGCGCTTGTGACCGTGTGTGCCTGAGAAGGCTGGAAAAAAATGGGTCTTTGGTCCACTCCTATTTGGCTTTACGCATAGAAACACGGCCAATGTCGTTCAATTAGAGAAGCACCTTCACCCGGCTGTGACGGCAGTTGATTGGGAGGAGGTTTGGTTTGCCTTCGGCTGTGGTATTGCATGTGCAAGTATGGTGAGCGGAGGCGAGTCGTCTATGGACGATGAGTGGGTTCTCAGGCCATGACAGAGGCTGCGTACGGAATGCGGGTGTTTGCAATCCCCCCCTCCCCCCTATCCGCCTCACCTTTGCGTTGGGTTTCGGGGAAGGACGGGTCACACGTGCATCAAAATGCTGCTGTTGGTCTTCTCTGGCAAGAGCGGTGGGTACACTTCCTCCGTGGTGGGTTTCCACTATATTGCTTTTGTGTTTCCCCATCTCTTCTATCTTTTCACTGGTGCCGCATCTTCTGCTGTTATGCTGTTTGCTGGTGGAGGCCGACTGCGAAGGCCACCGCCACCCCCTCATCTCTATCTTTTTTTTTAACGCCTCTGCATGCTGGTGGGCGATTCGATTTCAATCGCAGCTGTTGGCGCTGCACTCACGGAGGATGACGTGCGACGGTTTCACGACGACGGTTTTTTCCTCCACCCTGAAACCATATTTGAAGGCGACGCGACACCCTCACTGCGGCACCTCCACAGCGCACTGGAGGCTGTCGTCAACGGAGAGTTCGAGACGGGTGTCGCACCCAGCAGCCCCAATGCACTGCCGACTGATCTTCTCCGCGACGGAAAGCTCTCCTTTGACGCACCAGTCTCTCCGTTGAAGGCCGCCGGCAAGCCACGCACCACCATTCACCTCATCAACGCATGGCGGTGCAACAACGTGGTAAAGCAACTCGTTACGTCGCCGCAGCTGGGTGTCGCGGTGGCCCGGCTCATGGGATGGGAAAGGGAGGGCTGTCGTGTGGCCCAGGACCAGGTGTGGATCAAGCCGCCCAACTCAGGCCCTCTCAGCTTCCACCGCGACACACCGTACCTCGACTTTGCACCCAGAGAGGTGTGCACCGTGTGGATTCCGCTGGACAACATCGACGTGCCGAACGTCGGAGCCCTGGAGTACTGCCGGGGCTCGCATCGATGGCAGGGTGGCCGGCGCGGCAGTGCTAAACAATTCTACAAGGCCGACTACACCGCACTGCTGCGCATTGCGGCACGGGACGAGGGGTGTGTGCAGCGCGGCTGCAGCGGTGTCGGCATCAGCAACAGCGAGGCACCGTTGGAGGTGGATATCGTGAAGACACACGGCTGCGCTGGGTGTTGTTCGTTCCACAACGGCAACACATGGCACGGATCGGGCCCCAATGAGACAAGTGGCTGGCGGCGTGGCATCGGTATTCATTACATCCGCGGTGATGCAACTTTCAGTGATGACTGCGGCAAGTTGTGGCAGCAGTTCCGCCAACCCGATGGCACCAACACCCTCTCTGACGACTTCTTTCCTCGTGTAGCGCCTTCGTCGGTATGACCAGTTTTTCTAAGAGTTATGAAATGCTGCAGAGGTGTTGACAGTGTGAGTGGAGCACGTTTCTGTGATCGCTGGTGCTGCTGCTAGCTCTTTTCTACTGCCGCTCTGCGCACCTCAACTGCGAGAAAAAGAACACCTTCACCGTGTCCACCCGCCACATCAAGTAGGACCATTAGGTGAAACGCCGGAAAACTCGTGGTGTGTGTGTGTGTGTGTGTGAAGGGTGTGCTGATGTCTCTCACCTTCCGCCCTTTCTCTCTCTTGTCGTTCAACGCATGCGACCCTTTAAGCTGAGCATTACTACTCGCTTCTCCGTGCTTTTCTGTTGCTTTCCTCATCCATCGCTCTTCCGTTCTGCTTGTGTGGTATCTAGGTGCGCTTTTAGGTGCTGACAGTGCCGTCACGGTGCAGGGGCAGCGGCATCACACCTTTACAGGTGGGAGAAGACGAAACTCAATCGGCGCAGGGGTATAGAGTCACCAGCAGCGAGAAGCAAACAACGCCAACACTGCAAAAGCACAAACAAACAAACAAAAGCAATGCGTCGCATTAGTGGGCTGCGTACTTCGACGGCACTCCTGTGCCGGGCGTTCTCCAGCCAAGGAGCCACACCAGCAGCGGAGGATTTAGCGATAGCGCGGGAGTCGCCGCTCGAGGGGGTGATGCTACTTGAAATGAGTAGCGGACGCGCCAACGTGCTCACGCCCAACTTCATCTCGGCCTTCTTGAAGACGATCAACGAAATGTGCGATCCAGATAAGTCGCATTGCCGTGGCATCATCCTCACGTCGAAGAACCCAGGCATCTTTAGTGCTGGGCTAGACTTGAATGAGCTAACCACGAACTTGTCGCAGGATCGATTCGCGCATTACTGGAATCAGTTCCAGCAGCTCTTCACCACACTTCATTCCATGCCGGTGCCGCTGGTTAGCGCTATCAACGGACACGCGGTCGCGGCAGGTTGCATCATCGCGCTCGCCTCCGACTACCGGGTAATGGCGCGACGCCACTCAGTTAAGCAGACGGACCTGAGCATTGGCATCTCCGCCGCACAAAGCGGCTTTGTGGTGCCGCCTTATGTGGCGGGGTCGATGGAGTACGTGGTGGGCTTCCGTAAAGCGGAAGAGCTCTTGTCCTTGGGTAAGCTGGTCTCGGCGGACGAGGCGCTGCGTATCGGTCTTGTGGATCAGGTCGTAGACAACCCGGAGGAGGCGGTGGTGCCGTGTCTGGAGTTTATGGAAAAGCTGCTGGAGCTGCCTTCCCCGGTTCCGTATTGGATGGTAAAAGACATGTCACGTCGCCGTCTACTGGCGCCGCTGTGCACGCACGCCCTCCGCACGCAGGACACGGTGAGCTTCTACAACCTCTTTAGCAACCCCAAGGTGCAGAAGGCGCTGACACAACACACAAAGAAGATCACGGGGAAGTGAGGGCAGCGGTGGGGGGAAGCAAAATTAAAAAGAAAATGAGAAGAAAGCATGCACTTCGGCTGATTTGTAGCTGCCTCGCTGGAGGTCGTGGGTTTCCGTTGGCTTCGTTCGTTATAGTTACACAGAAATGCAGCTGCGTCGAATCGCGCCGCGTATACTGATTCAACAACGCACATTGTTGTGCTGCAAATTCATCTTTCCGCGGAGGATTCATCACCGCTGGCTCACTGACCTTTGTACGTGATGATGACTGCGTGTGCGTCCCCTATCGTTGTGGCTAAATTGCCGTTCAGCGTGCAAAACGTCTCTCTTTCTTTCCCTTCCTCTGCGCAACTCGACGGTGAAAGAGATGGTGGAGGGGAGAATGACGGCGTGTGTGTATGTGCGTGCATGGTGGGATCACGAATGAAATCATCTAGCTGTGCTCTTTGCGATATTCTATTTTTCTCTCTCGGTATGCTCTTCTGCTTTTTAAAGGAGCGACTTCAGGTGGGTTTCGCCCGTGTATCGTTTTGAAAGTCGTACATTACCCATCATGCATCGCCGCAGATCATTGACTCCGCTTGCGCTGCTCTAGCTGAGCGACACATCTACATATGACTTTCTATTGAACTACACAGAATGGACGCCATTGTTGTCGAGCTGGAGAGCGTGCATCACCGTCTTGGCAAGGCCCAGGCGTACCGCGGCAGCGAGGAGCGTCCCACCTTGCTGCTCAGTGCGATCAAAGACAGCGCGGTGGCGCAGGTGATGAGCTACCACCGCGGCGACGCCCTTTCTACACTCGCAGCCGCGCCACATCTCAAGACCATCACAGACCAGAGTATCAGTGCTTATCAGTTGAAGGGCCTTGCGGCGAGTCCGGAGCTGGAGGTGCTGGAGCTGTCGTTCTGCGGGAGCTTGCGTCGCTTGTCACCGACGTCCGGCGCCGCACACGTGAAGGAGATATCAGTGCAAGGCAGCGATGTGGATGAAATCAGCGGCCTCGCCAAGTGCCTTCTGGAGGCACTGAACTTAAGCGACTGCACCCACCTTACAAGCTTAGCGTCACGGGCAGGTGCGCAGCGTATTCACCGGACTTAAGATGCCGTCACAAGTGTGCGGGATGTGACGGCGTTCGCAAGCCGTCCGTTTCTCGAGGTGCTTGACGTCAGCTACTGCGAGCTCCTCACCACCCTCGCTGCCCTTGCTGGCTGCCCACACTTGAAGCAGCTCTTTGCCTCGGGCAGCGGCGTGAGCTTCATTGACGGGCTGCCGACCAGCCCAGAGTTAGCAACTGTGGCCTTCACCGGGTGCGCCAACCTTATCAGCTTCACCGGTCTGGCTGGTGCGCCGAGCTTAGCCAAGATTCAGGCCTCGCGCAGTGCAGTAACCAATGTCGGTGGCATCGGGTTCTGCCCTCAGCCGGAGAGCATTGACTTCAAGCTCTGCAGTGGCGTCCACAGCTTTGCTCCTCTTGCTAGCGCACCGAAGTTTTTTTTTATCATCGCCGCAAAGAAGAACGTTGCCACAATAGAGTGTCCCGCAGAGCTGCGGCATTTCATCAAGGAGAAGGTATAAAGGCACGAATGATTGGACGTGCTGTGCGCTGAGACAAAACCAAACCACTAGTCTAAAAAGACAGAAATGCGGGCTCTTTTTTTTTTTTGGTAGTCCATGCATCACCTTCTTTTGGGTCATGTGTGGGCTTGCGAGTTTTCGCGTTGGTGGGGCAGGAAGACACGACACCATTCGGTGGCGGACCTTATCACCTCAGCCGTCTTCAATGCGAAGGCGTGCGCACAACCACAACCACACACAAAAAAGTGCACTCGGTGCGTGCTAGCTGATATCGGTGTCCTTCACCTATCGAGTTTTCTTCCTATTCACAGCACCCATCTGCGTCCAGAACAGGTACGCAGCATGGCAGCTGTGGAGCACACAAAGCCGGACACCATCTGTCCTTGTAGAGGTGGTGTGCAGGCCTGATGTCTGCTATTGCAGTTAACTCTTTTTTTTTGAAGTGGGGGGAGGGGGCTGGGCAGCTGTTGTACTTTTGGCGCGCACTCAATCAAACGCCGTGACCGCTGACGATGGCGTAGAAAAAACCGACCTCCTCTCCATGTACTGTTTTTACTGTTCGCGGCGGAGAAGTTAAAAGCCACACTACCACGCCGTGCGGTGCGCCTTCGTTTTCAGCGTGGTGGACCATGTGTCAGTCATCGCTATTTTTTTTTTCTCTTCGTTTTTATTTTCTGCTTCTGCCTGTTTGCACCGCCGCAGCGTAGATGTGCTGCTGTCCCTCGAAGTGTGGGCAGCATCTGTGGCCCTTCCGATCACTTTTGCCTTCCTTTGTTCCTTTGATTTCTTCCTTTTTTGTTTCGCGTTTCTGGTGTGGGTGTGTCGGCGCGTTTTTGAGCACTTGCGACCACTTCTCCACATCAGGCCCAAGCTGCACCATGTGATGATACATCTTGCGGCACGCTATATATATATGTATATCCTGTACAGCTCATTGTTGGCGTTCTCACCCCCGTTAACATAAACACCAAGGCAGTGTCACTTCCATAGTGTCGGCTTCAACTTTTAGTACCTTCTTTTTTGGTACGTGTTCAGTGTTCTTCCGCCTTGTACCCCCCTCCCCATCAGGCACTGTGTTTTCAGAGAGATTTGACACTCCAAGTGCCAAAAAGAGTGTACCACAAGCGCAGAGACACACATGCCTCGCTCTTTTACGTGTAACAGGCTGTCTGTGATGCGAGGTTAGACGTCGGAGAAACTAAGGCACACCAACTTTGTTTTACATGAGCCATCAAAAGCTATCAAACATAGCTGGGTTTTTTTTTCTGGGCCTTTGTTTGTGATTTAGTGGAAGCCTTTGCTGGACTTTCTTCCTTCTAATATCATCTCACGTCCATTTCCTTATACTGCATCCAAAGGCATGCTTCCCAACACCTCAAAACACCAGTGAGCCTCTGAGTAAGCGAGCCCAAAATTCGCAATGCTGTGAGACATCTTAGAGGACAAGCAGGAGCTTTGTTCTCCATAAAGTGGGTGTCCACCACTTGTGTTTTTGAATGCTGAGCCGTGCGCTACCGAGCCAGCAGATAAGCTGGTAGAGGAGTGGGGATGCGAAAAGCGCACCAGCGACACGAACGTGGAGCGGAAACCGGTGTTACATCCGAGTGCGTGTGGACTGCGCCACGCGTGACGTCGGCGCTGCAGTCTCCCCCCCCCCCCTAACGTGTGCCCTTCTCTTCCCCATCCATCCCTCACATTTTCCACCTCTCCCCCCACCAAAAAAAAAAACAAGAAGGACTGACAATGCGGGCAGTGTCTAATCCAGTAGTAGCACGCTGTGCCATCGCGGCTCAAGAAGGTTCTAGCTACCTCACCTTCATGGTGGCAAGCGGAGGGGCATCTCCAGGACACTCTGCAACGCACGGGTGAAACGTATACCCATCTGCTGTAATCAAGATGCGGAGTCGTTCATCGGATTTTCGACTTCAGACAACGGAGAGTTGACGGCATTCGACCGCAGCGATGTGACGTGCTATAGAAGTTCTCCGCGACAAAATCGAATGTGCAGAAGTGCGTCTGGCACAAACCATCAGCAGTGGATTCAACCGTTTGCAAAACACCGCACTGATGCGGTTTTTTGTGCTTTCGCTCTCGAATTCCCATCGAGCCACACTCTATTTTTGTTTGCGAGCAGCCGAGAGTCCCACTTCACTTTCTTGTTTTCTCTCGCTTTTGATGGGGCGTGTCTCCTCCCATCTACACCGTCGTTGAGTTCGACTCCCTCTGCGGCTTCCCCTCGCATGGCGACATCGACGACAAACATCACGTTTTTTTTTTCTGCTTCCTTCTTTCATTCTCTTGATCACCGCGGCTGGCATTTGTGCTCGTCTCTTGAGTAGAGCGCTGTCCCCGCTAGCCCTATTCTGTACTCTTATTTTCTCCTCTGCCTTTTGCGGTTACGGTGTGGATGTGCTGCGTGCTACATCTCAACAGCGGTACACACTTATGAATCTGATTAATGCTCTACGTGCTTGTGTGTGTCTCTGTGTGTCTGTGTGTGTTTATACATGTAGGTGTTGTTTATTGCGTGTATGCGCGTACCCATCGTGGCATCAAACAATGAGAATACAAAAGAAAGACACAACGGAGTGTCTTATGCTCCCGGTATGGTGCTTGCCAGCACACTCCTGCTAAAGCTGTGTTGTGTTGACAAGCAACTTCAGCAACAATGAGTTGCTGTCTTGTGGTACACGTGACGCCACTTGTTTGTTGTTGTTATTGTTGATATTGTTGCTGTTGTTTTTTCGCTCTTCTTCTCGTTACTTGCGAAGTACTTGTTGTACTGCCTACCTCGTCTACTGCCGCTCT
>OESO01000049.1:0-58284 GCA_900240985.1 Crithidia bombi
ACCCTCTCCACAGACACCGCTTTCACACGCAAACCGAGTTGTTCCTGCGTCATTGTTGTGTTCTCTTCATTGTTTCGCCTTTCCTCTCACGCAACGACGGGAAAGCTACAGGGAGAAATGGCACCTCCTTTGCAGCCTTCGTTCACGCTCGTGACGAGCGAGAAAAGCTGACAATTGTGTGCGCAATTCCTTTTCCTCCATTCTGATGGATCAAGGCCCACCCTTCTTTCAGACTCTCCATCGCTGGGTTGCCGGTGAATCTCACTGCACGCAGACGCTGACAGCTGCAGGGAGCATCTCGAATCGCAGTGCGGCAACGAGAAAAAAGGGAGGCTCGATTCGCCGAAGTTGTTCGGCGCACGTACAGCTCCGTCAGCACGTAGCAGCGAACCATGCCATCTACGTTAACGAGCAGCCTCCACACATCCTTTGCGGTTGTTGCCGAGAAAAAAAATGAGTGGCGGTCCGCAGTGTTTCCACGTCCCACCACGACTCTGTGTGGCCTTGAGATGTGCATAGAGACGATATACAAAAGTGAGAGAGGGGCAAAGGTGTACAAGGAAAAGAGTGTTGGCCATCTTTCTCAGGTGGCTAAAGGTGGAAGAGAAGTGGTCGCGGCTTGGGAGGCCACGCAGCTACATCGTCAAGAACACTGTAATTAATGGAGGCGGAAAAAAAAAAACTCGTCCGCGTTTTCTTTTCCTCCTCCCACCTTCGCCTCCCACAAAACACAATCATAACGCGTCGAAATCATCGACCACCCACTCCCCACCCACGCGCGCTTCAACGTCGATTTTTAGCTTTTGAAGGGTTCATGCCGCCGGTAATAAGGAAAAATGAAAACAATTGGGTTTACAACGGCCACGGTGCTGGCTCTCTCTCACGGGACCTTGCAAAGGACATTCTGGAACAGTTTTTTGCAGTCATTCGTACACGTTTCATGTGTTTGAAAGTAAGATGGGAATTATGATCGACCTTCCCTTCCCCTTTCCCTTCGCTTCCATGAGCTGTGTTCGATTCCATGAGGGCTGAGCTTGACGAGCTGGTGTTCTACGACCCCTCCACGGTTGCAGCACCATTTCCCAAAGAAAGAACGCAATTCTAAAAGACAGCTTTCTATACTCCTTGGCAGTTTTGGTGTGCCTCGGAAAAGAACTGTCGAGCCGGTCAAAAGAAAAATGGAAAGAAAACGCTATCCTAGTTAAGAAGGAAGCAAAACAAAACAAAACAGCAACGGGAAGCTCCTAAATAGTATGGTGTATATTAGAAAAAAAAAACTCTCTTTCTGCTGTTGCATAATGGAAGACTACAAACGGAAACAAGGATAGAGTTATCACTGAAGCTGGCTTTTCTTTTTCTTTTTTAATGAAAAAAAAAGAAAGTAGAGTTGAAAGAACAATCACTTTGACCGGAAAAAAGTTATGGCAACGGTGCGCACTTCACTTATTTTTCTTTAGTGCACAACACACAGTTCGACCCGTGACGTGAGTGGGGTCTCGCTGTTCATCAACACTGTTTAAAACACAAAGGAATCAACTAGGAAAAGAGGTTAATAAAGAGTTCAACTGGAGTCACCACAACACATTACACTAAAAAAAACAGAAAACGGTGTAGCGTCTTTTTTCTCTTTCTCTTGTTTGGCAAGTGTAATTACAGAACCTCAGTTTTGTTGTACGCATTTGTGTGTCGTCATAAGAAATGAAGGCCTGTGTTGTATGCCTGCGCTCCAAAAAAAAAGTGCAGTATCTCAACCACTGTACGTATGTGAGACCACCTCTTTTTTTACTGTTGCTGTTTAGCAGTGCACTATGGAGGTCAGCACAGAAAAAAAAAGCCTATATATACAGCCTACATTGCTGCACCAACGCTCGAGAGCGAGGTGTACCAGCGGCGAGTGTAGGAAAGGTGCGAAACCATACCGTTCACGAAGCTGGCAAGGGAGTCAATAGTGCCCTTGAGGGGGGTGAACGGTGAAGTCGTCGGCGCCACCGCCACTGCCGACGGAGCCGTCTCCTCCGCCTTCAACTCCGCCATGCCACTCTCCGTGCCTTGATCGGAGTAGTCCTCGTCCCACTTGTACCACGTGTGGCTCACCGGCGTCGCAAAGGAGGGGACGTTGGTCGCCTCGGAAACCCTCTCTACACAGTCGAACGTCATGCTTACGTAAGAATGGAAGGACGGAAAAGGGATTGCCAATGGGCTTTGCCGTAAATGCAAGAAAAAAAAGGCGTGAAGGCGTCGAGGTGGCGGCGTTGTTTAAGCTACACCGCAGTAGTTGAAGGCATCAAAGGGGAAAGCACGAAAACGAAAGAGGGAAGGGTACTGAGACGTTGGGGTAAATGGTTGACAGAAATAGAAGACATGCAGGGAGCTACTGTAGATGCTCCATGTGCTTGGGTGAAGAGCAGTGACGACGTCATAAGGTACACGTACACACACGCACACATGTGTCATTTCCCCTAGCAATTGAGTTGCACAGCACGAGATGCTAAAAACGCCTCGGCTGAAACATCACCTGTCACACTGCCAACCTGAGAGGGGTGGAGGTGAAAGTTGGGGGAAGTTTGTGTGCCTGCGAACGCCAGACGTAAAAGGAATGGGGATCACAGGTGTAAGACCCACCCATCCTTCCGCCCACTCCTCGGAGATCACTTTCCTCGTGCAGGATTATTTGCCTTTTTTTTGCTTTCTTTTCTTGGTATTTGTCCGATCTAACTGTTGTCAGTTTAAACAAACATGCATAGTAATTCTACCGCCTACGTGAAACACATGTAGAAACGGCTCGACATGGCGCAAACTCCGTCGGCAGACATTGTTTGCCCACCGCTTCGGGCCTACTAAGCTTGACAACATTTTTTGTGCCGTTCGCAGAAAGTCACCGTCTTCACAGGAAGCTGCTCTGCATATGGACTGTTCTTTCATGTTACTTCCGAACAGTTTGAAAACACGTTCGACCTTATTCGCCTCTCATGAAAAGAAAACAAAGCAACCAGGCGATGCTCTCTCTCTCTAAGCACAAGAGGGGTGGTGTGCGAAGCTGCGTAAAACAGCCTTTGCATGCATCATTGCAGTTCTGTCACATACATCGACAGGTGTCCTTTATGCTTCAAAAATTAAAAACAAATGAAAAAAGAAAACAAGAAATGACGAGAAACAGAAGAAAAGAAAGCCCCGCCGTCTAAGATTCTGTTCGGTACCGCGAAAGGGCAAAAAACAAAGAACGGGGGTATGAGGTGGGAGAAGTGGAGAAAACACTGAAGAGCAAGAAAGAGAACGGTGGGGGTATAACCGAGAAAGAGTAGCAACAACAACAGAAAAAAAGAAATGAAGAGACGAGGGAGGACCCGAACGAGTCGACGACGACGATATCCACAAAACAGAAGTTGACTGCTCATGAAATGCGCATAGCGCCTACACGTCACGTTCGCCCTGCATGAAAACTGGAGTTCCACCCTCCTCTTTGTTTTCTTTTGTTGTACAGCTTCTCTTTCACATACACGCGCCCACACATTTCCTTCGCTCTCTCTCTCTAGTTGCTTAGTAGGGCTCCTCCTCCTCGTCGAACTCGCCCTCCTCCTCCAACGGTGGCGTCCTGGTACTGCTGGTACTGCCGACACGAGGTCGTTCATGTTCGACTCCGCCTCGGTGAACTCCATCTCGTCATGCCCTCACTTGCCTGTACCAGTGTGAGGAAGGCCTTGCGGCGGAACAGTGCCCGTGAACTGCTCGCCCACGCGGCGGAACATCTCCTGATGCACGTGTTGTTGCCGATGAACGTCCACCGACATCTTCAGGCCTTCGGCGGGATACTCGCAGATGGACGACTTGATGTTGTTCGGGATCCACTCGATGAAGTAGGCTGGAGTTCTTGTTCTGCACGTTCAGACATCTGCTCGTCCACCTCCTTGGTCGACATGCGGCCGCGGAACAGCGCGGACGCCGTCAGGTAGCGGCCGTGCGCGGGTCAGCCCGCTGCATCATGTTCTTCGCGTCGAACATCTGCTGCGTCAGCTCCGCCACCGACAGGCGCGGTACTGGCTGAGAGCCGCGGGCTCGTCAGCGGCGCGAAGCCCATCATGAAGAAGTGCAGACGCGGGAACGGCACCAGGTTCACCGCCAGCTTGCGCAGGTCGGAGTTCAGCTGGCCCGGGAAGCGCAGGCAGCACGTCACGGCGCGGACATCACAGCAGCACCAGGTGGTTCAGATCGCCGAACGTCGGCGCGTCAGCTTCAGCGTGCGAAAGCAAATGTCATACAGCGCCTCATTATCGATGCACATCGACTCGTCGGAGTTCTCCACCAGCTGGTGGTGCACCGACAGCGTCGTGTTGTACGGCTCCACCACCGTGTCCGACACGCGCGGCGACGGGGATCACGGAGAAGGTCATCATGATCCGGTCCGGGTACTCCTCGCGCAGCTTCGAGATCAGCAGCGTACCATACCAGAGCCCGTGCCGCCACCGAGGGAGTGCGACAGCTGGAAGCCCTGCAGGCAGTCGCAGCTCTCCGCCTCCTTGCGGCACACGTCCAGCACGAATCGATCAGCTCCGCGCACCCTCCGTGTAGTGGCCCTGGCCCAGTTGTTGCCGGCGCCGGACTGACCAAAGATGAAGTTGTCCGGGCGGAACAGCTGGCCGTACGGACCAGCGCGGACGGAGTCCATCGTGCCCGGGCTCCAGGGTCCATCAGCACCGCGCGCGGCACGTAGCGGCCGCCCCGTCACGCTCATCCGAAGTACACGTTGATCCGCTCCAGCTGCAGGTCGAGTCGCCCTGGTACAGCCAGTCGGATCGACGCCGTGCTCATCCGAATTACTCCCAGAACTTCGAGCCGATCTGGTTGCCGGCACTGGCCCGCCTGGCAAGAAACGATCTCACGCATCCTGAAAAGCCCGTTGTTCTTTGTGTTTTTAAGAGAAGAAGAGTTAGCTATCACTTAGGTGTGATACTGTGAGAAGTTCACAAGGTTTTGTGGTGTGATGGTGAATGTGAGTGGTGTTTGTTTGTTTTGTGTTTAGGTACGTGTGAGCGAAAGTGAAAAAAAAGGGTGCAAAGGGACGTGAAGAAAGAGAGAAGGGTGTGAAGGTAGTGGTACTGCATCCAAACAAGACAACATTGAAAGTGTTTTGACACTGTTCTTGTTTTTTGCCTTTGCGCCGCTGCTCATTCTCTCGTGCTTGTTGCAACTATTTCGAAGCACACAGAACCGGACCTGTAGCACGTGCATGTTTTTTTTTCTTGTTTTCTTTCCTTTGTCCACCGCGGTGGAGCAACGAGAGGAACGAAAAGAGAATGAGGAGCAACCGCAACACACACACACACACACACACGCAAAGTACGAGAGGCAAAATAAAAAAAAAAGGAGTGTCGCAAGTGTAAAGCAGGTAGTTGTCACGAAGGAAGAGAAGCAGATTCACACATGGAGCAAGAGAGAGAGAAAGAGAGGTCGCTGCAGGGAAGGACGGGGGAACACAAGCGAGAAGGGGAAAAACAATATCGACCCGCTTCAGGGGCAGAACGGAAGTGCACGTGGAGGGGACACGAAGCCACATCCACCCCACATTTACAGATCCACCCTTGATGTTTGCCATCAAATAATGTTGAATTGTACCAAAAAGAAGCCAATCAAGGCAAGGATGAGAAATACGCAGCACACGTACAGGAAGCAGTTCATGGGTTTGGTATCCTTCATGAACTTGTTAAGGCGACGGTTGATCTGGCGCAGCTGCTGCGTCTGTTTGTCGATCGTCTGCTCCGTCTTCTCCAACATCTCGTTCTGCATGTCAAGCTGCGCACCGATTTGCACGGCCACCTCGTGCAGGCGGCCCACACCCTCCCTTAAGCGGTCAAGACCAGCGTTGATCTTGGCGTCCTGTGCGGCAATGGTCTTCATTTGCTCCTTGGTCTCCTCGTTATCCTGCAGCTTCCCGCCACCGACAGTGTTGTCAACAAACACCACATCCTTCGGCCCCACCGGGTTCCCGTCCGCGTCTTTGGCGCGGCGCATTCCCATGAGCTGCTCTCGCAGTTGGGCCTTCTTACCGAGTTGCGTCTCTTCAAAAGTGTTGATGTCTTTTTTGCCACCTTGGATGCGCTGTGCGTCCAACTCCTTCAAGTTCTGCAGCGTCCCCTCGCAATCGCTGTACTGGGCTCGTCGGCCATCGTAGTTGCGCTGAAGCAGTTGCAGTTTGCTCGCCTTCGGGTTCTTTTTCTTGTTTTGCTTTGCCAACAAACGCTCCGACTCGTCCACGAGCTTCTTCAACTCAACAAGTGTCTCCTCCATGTGACGGAAGTCTTTGCGGATCGCGTTGGATTGCTCGATGGCCATCCGGTCTTGGCCGTGCTGACGGCACCCCTCATTGCGCTCATTAATGTTGTTTTTAGTGCGTGTCGCCATGCGAATAAAGGCATTCGTCAGGTCCTGAAAGGGATCGCCGGTAGTTTTGTCCTCCTCCTGCTCGTCCTTTGCTCCTGCCTTGGCGCGTATGCGATGCAGTCGGCGAATGCTCTCGCGCAGGGTCGAACGCATCAACCCGTCGGTGTTGGGAATGTAGTCCATCGTGGGCTAGACGACCTGCCCCCACGCGTGTTCCTACTATACGTTTCTCTGTTGTTGTTACCAGGGTTTCGTTTTCCGCACGCGGTGTTCTTCTCACCGCCGGGAAAAAAAAAGCCAAAGAATGCACTACGGCAATGCTTGCGCGGGTTGAATGATACGGCAGCAGCAACAAAAAAAGGCGAATTCAGAGTTCCGTTGCTGCTTTTGTTCAAAAGGAGGAGCAAAAACAGAAAACGTTAAGAAAGATAGAAACCTGATAGAGGGACATAAAACCCTATCATGGGAAGATTATGTTTAGTTTTCCTCCTTAGAAAACTCTATTTTCTCCCCCCTTTTTCTGCTCTCTCTCTCCTCCCCCCCCCCCTCCCTCCCTTGAGCCCGTTACTTGGGCTCAATGTACACGTTGAATCGAAGAGAGCGAGCATTTAAGTCGTCTCTCCTCCACCGTTTTTCCCCTCCCGGCAGAAAACGTCATGCCGATGCACCTTCAACGGTGAGGGTGCGTGCGCAAAGCAACGCGGTTGAAAAAGGAAAACGGAAAAGCGCAGAGCAATTGGAAAAGGGACAGTGACGCAGAGGTGTCCCCGTGTGTTGCCCCTTCACTACAAAGCGCTACGCAGAGTAGACAGTCACGGGCCGTCACCTTGCTGATCCGTTTTCTTTTCTTTCCTTCATGTTTTTTTCTTTTTTTTCGCTTTTCGCTGTTGTTGTTAAGCTAATTTGTATGTTGAGAAACAAAAACACAAACATCGCCTTTCTTTTCCAAAATATGTATCTTTCATTCTTCTCTCGTTAGTTAAGCACCATGCATGAAAACAATCGCCGCGATCTTCCCTTGAGATTGTTTTATTGAGTGTGGAAACAGATGAAATGACCTTCTCAGGAGGGAGGCAGCCACGTAACGCAACAGTGAAGGGGGCGGGACACAAGAAACAGCGTATTCGTTCTGGGTTTGTTTGCTTTCGTTCTCTCATTCCTTCTAACACTTCGCTTGTACTTAATAAAAGAACGTGGGACATATTTTTTTTTACTGAGTCATCGCCGACTTGGCTAGCACCCAATGTCACTCTGTCCGCTTACCAAACACCGCCGCCGTTGGTGCTCTGTGGCGCGCGGTTGAAGGGCGCCTGGGGCTGCTGACGCAGGACGGACTCCGGCACCTCAGAGGAGCGGAAGCGCATCGGGAACGCGTTGCTCGTCGGCCGCTGATGAGACAGCGGCATGGTCGTGGGGTAGGAGTTGTACTGTGTCTGGGGCTGCGAGCCCATGAACGGACGCGAGACAGGAGCACGGTCGCCGGTGTTGTTCCAGTAGTCCATCTGGCCTGCGCCGGGCCACCCCTGCTGCTGCTGCGGCAGCGCAGGCTGCTGAATGCGGGAGTCCGTGCCCAGCGACCACTGACGAGCGCCGAGGTTCGCCGTGTCGGGGCGGTACACCGCGTGCTGCTGCACCGTCGGCGGCGGCGTCGGCGGCTTGCCGGCCTGGGCGGAGAACATGTATGCCCCACGCTGCGCCTCGGCGGTCTGCATCACTCGGGACGGCAGCTTCACGGACACCACACGCTCAATCTCCAGTACGTAGTGAGGCGGAATCACCAGCGGCTCTGCCATCAGCGGCTCTGGCATCGCCTCCATCACCACCACCGGTGGCGCTTGGACAGCGCTCATCACCACCACGTCTTCCTCCTCGGACGACTCCTCCGGCTGAGCAGGTGGCGCCTGCTGAGCCGGCTGTGGGGGAGTTTGCTGCCGTTGATGCTGCTGCTGCTGAGGTGGCTGCTGCTGTTGCTCCTCCTCCTGCTGAGGCTCCTGCGGTGGCTGCTGCTGCTGCTGCTGCTGTGCAGGTGGTGGTGGGTTCTGCTTCGCAGGCGGCGGGGTGTTCTTCGCGGACGACTTCACCGTGGCGGCGCTGGTGCTCTGCCGGACCATGTCCGCAAAAGACGGCCCATTGCGGCCCTTGGCCCAGGTGGAGCCGGAGGCGATGTCGC
This sequence comes from Crithidia bombi, assembly GCA_900240985.1. Classification (NCBI taxonomy): domain Eukaryota; phylum Euglenozoa; class Kinetoplastea; order Trypanosomatida; family Trypanosomatidae; genus Crithidia; species Crithidia bombi. The sequence goes on from OESO01000049.1 coordinate 8,546, forward strand.
CCTTCACGTACACCATCGGTCTATGTGTCTTCTCCTCCGCAGCGGACTTGCTCTTGTCGCTGTTGGCGGCCGGTCCGGTCTGCGGACGGCGTGCGCGCACTGGGCGCTCTTGACGCTCAGGCCGCTCCCCGCGTTCCGCGCGCTCCGGGCGGTCCTGCCGCTCGGGCCTTTCACGGTGCTCGTTGTTGTCACGGCGACGCGGCGGGCGGTCAGCGGGGGCCCCGCTTGAGTCGCCCGTTGGAGGCTTCGAGGCGTTTCGCGCCTTGGGGGGCTGGCGTGAGTCCCCCTTTAGACCTGAACTCTTGCTTTCGGAGTTCATTAGTGGAAATCGATTCTCCGTTCTGTTTAGTGCAAAGAGGGGAAAGAAACAACAAAAAAGTGGTTTTGTTCACTTTCTACAAGTGGGCACGGTGGTTCGCCAAACGTGCGGAAGGGGCGCGTACGCAGTGGGAGAGAGGGGGAGAGAGGGGGAGGGAGAAGGAATGTCGAATGTACAGCGAGGGTGGGCCACACGACAGCGCGAGAAGGACATTAACCGATCATGTCACATTACCACAGTTGAAAACACTATGGAGTAGAATGTTTGCTTCCCAGCTCGAGGCAAAAGTGGCTCGCAGCACGACACCTTTGATTGCCGCTTCCTGGCATACATATGCACGATGAAAGAACACGCCAACCACAAAGCAGTTGTCGCACGTTCTTGTAGGTTTCTCTTGCCATGCATTCGTTTCTCATTCATCTGGGCACTTCAAATCCAGTAAGCTCTCACACTTCAGCATGAGGGGAGGGGGAGGGAGAAAACACAAGAAAAGAGAACAAAAGTTGCGTCTATGAAGAAGAGGGAGTGATGCGCGGAAAGCGCGGGCCGACTACGACCCGCTCCGCCAGCGTTCCCACATGTGGGGGGTACCTGCTGGCCCCGTGTGTCCGGCGTTAACGAGACGAGTTCGACACGGCCTTCGTGCCCTCCGCCATCGCGTGCTTCGCCAGCTCAGCCGGCGCAGCACAATGCGCACCGCCGTCTGCACCTTCGCGGGCACCCAACGTACGCTTCTTGTTCGCGCGCACGATGGACGCAGCCTCCCGTCGCGATGCGCTCCAGCACGTCGTTCACGTACGAGTTCACGATTTTCATCGTGCGGCCCGACATCGACATCTGGCTGTTGATCGCTTGAGGGAGCGGTTGACGTACACGTTCCACGAGCGCCTTCGGCTTTGCGGTGGCGACTTGTGTGCGCAGCGCCTTGCGGGGAGCGGAGAGCGAGGAGTGGCCATGGGTTGTTTGTGGAGACGAATTTGTCAAGGACGAGGGAAAAGCTTGGGAAGGCTAATGGGAGCTGGATAGCTGAAGCGTGATACAAAGGAGAGCAGGAGAGAGGATAAGGGAGAAGAGGGACAATAGAAAGAACCTGAATAGTGAGGTGGCAGAAGCTGCATTGCGCATGCGACACTACAAAGGAAGACAAAGTAATGGTAATGAGAGAGAGTGCGGCTGCAGGCGTTCGAGAGACGCCTCTGTAGCATCCTAACGTATGCAGTTCAAAGCGTTTCTCGCACGACTTACCTGAACGGACAACCGTAGAGTCGAGAACCAGCTGAGGGCTTCTGGCTCTGAATAACGGTGGCCGACGCGTGTACAGACCTCCATGCAGCATTCGACACACGGCACGATCTTGCTGCTTTCAAAAATGAACAGCTCAGCATGTCTGCGAGCTAGTGAGCGTACATGCTATCTGACTGTCCTTTCCGCAAGCGCGGTCAACTTGTCCACTACACCATGCTGGCAGCCGACTACCTGCAGTTCGCTGTCAGTACCAAACAGCTGCAGAACCTGCCGTGCGCTAAAAACACAGCCTCCCAAGTCTTTGCTTTGGTTTAATTTCTGGGTCACAGTTGAAAAATGACAACGAACAAAAAAAAGGAAAAGATATGCGAGAAAGCCACAGCAGCGCGGCGCCATCCGGTTGAGAGGGCAAAGCACAGTCTAGGCTGCTTACGCAGCGACCTCCAGCGAGGAACTCGCCGTGCCTCGTCAGTCAGCTCACGGGATGGCCCTGGTGTCAGCCCACAGGTCGGCAGTCGGGGCTGAGGAAGCCGTAGGTCTTGGCGCAGGCCTGTAGAAAGTCGCCATGATCAGGTTGCGTGCGTGCCGTCGGTCTTGCCGCCGGGAGCTCGTGTACACGTCCTCCACGCGCCGGCGAACTCAGGATCTTCTTCGGCCACGGGAGCCGCGACGATGCCGGGTACCGCGAGGCGCAGAGGCACGAGGCGCACCGCAACGGAGCCGCACTTTGCCGCGTCACCTTCATCGGAATCGTGTGGGGCCTCACCGATCTTGTTACCCCAGTAGCCGCGGCGGATCGCGCACGATGTTGAGCTTCGCCGCAATCATCGACGAGCGGGATGGCCAGGGAAACCTCCTTGCCGACGGCGGGCACCAATGCCGATGTGGCCGGCGCCGTCGCCCACGACGTTGAACGCCTTGAAGCGGGTGCGCTGACCGGCAGAGGTGGCCTTCTGCCACCGGGTAGATCTTCATCATCTCGTCGCGCAGCTGGCCTCGGCGATGAGGGTGTCAACGATCTGGTGCTCCTTGATGGGCATCGAGAAGAGGAAGATCTCCTCCAGCGAGGGTGACCTTCTGCGCCTTCACGAGGCGGCCCAGCTTGGTGCACGGCACCCATTCCTTCTCCTCGTTGGCGCCACCACGGCCACCACGGCCACCACGGCCACCACGGCCGCCGCGACCACCGCGACCACCGCGGCCACGGCCGAACCCGCGCTCGCCGCGGGGGGCCTCGGCGACGGGTGCCTCTTGAGCGGGCTGATTGTCTGCCATATCTGACTGTGGAAAGTTAAGGAGGGAGGGAAGAAGTAAAGAAAGAGGGGTGATACACGCGTTGGCGTAAAATTGGAGGTCAACGGCATGCAGCCGCCACGGCGATGGAGGGCGGTGGGGAGGGGGAGAGATGAAAAAGAAAAGGAGAAGAAACACTGAAGATAAGATGACCCGCGAGAGAAGGGGGTGGGGAAAACGGCATACCACCGCTTTAAGCGGTGGTGGCGACGGTGGTGGTTACATGGGCGAGGGGAGGGGGAATGCAAAGCACTGGCAGCCCTGACCGCCACACGCAAACAGTGGCTCACAGGCACGGCGTGAGAAGAGCGGCGAGAGCACAACGACTTTCGTGGTTAGTAGTGCTCTCCTCTTTTGTCATTCTTGTTTTTTGAGGGGGCTCACTGTAGCGAGTAAGCAAACGCCGAAGGAAACGTGCGCGAGTAGACTCTGTGCTTGCCTTTTGGGGTGTGGGTGTATGTGGGCACGTCTTGTTCTTCAGCTCCCCAGACTCTTCACAAACTCCGGCACTTAGGCATTTACCCAAACTTCTCGTATTTAACAGCTCACCCAACAAACAGTCAATGCAGAACAAAAACAAAAAAAAAAGTGACTAGCAAAAAAAAGAACATAAGAACAGAAACCACGAAAAAACAATCACAGAACAGAAAGAGCGCATAACGTGTAGGAGCACCAAATCCAATCAGGCAACAGGATTGCACTTGGCAAGCTGTGCTGGTACATTACCGCTTCCCTCCTCCTTTTTTTTATCGACAGTAGTAATTTCACGTAAATGATGTGAAAAAACAGAGGTTACGTAGGGGGAAGGTCATCGTACATAACTAAGGATGCAACAATGGGGAATACCAGCGTTGCTCGTTGAGTTTCACGTTTGCTGACCCCATCGCCTCTATTATTTTCCATTTGTTTTTTTTTTTTAGAATAGTCTGAATAGTGAATTCGCGGAAGAGAGAGAAGCGCAAGAAATGGAAGGTTTGTGATCGATCTCTTCTCCCTTCTCAGCCATCCAGCGAACCCAGGTTTTACGCCGGGACGTGTCGTACCTGAAGCAACACGCCTTCCGTAGAGACGTAAAAAAAAGCAAACATATCAAAAGTAGTTATCGCTTACAGTTGAAGACAAGCAGCAGAGGAAGAAACATGGCGAGAGAGTTGCCCCGAGCAGACGTGGGCGTGACGCTACGTCATTATACCATCTTTTTTTTTTGCATTCTTTTGTGTAGCTCTTTAAAAAGCCGCGGGCCACGCGGGGGCTTTATAGCTTTGTGGTGCGCTCAGCGAGACGAAGGAAGTTGCTTGGCACAAGACCACGACGGCCGTGTGAGGAGTAGTTGCCGTTATCGACGGCCATGGCCTCACACCAGCTCCCCTCCACGTAGTCCTCCACCACAAACTCGTCGCCTGCTTTAAAGCTGAGGCACGAGCCGTCTGCCTGCGGGGCCTGGTAGTCGTACAACGCGTAGTAGACGCGACGCACACCGGTGCCCGCACCAGAGCGAATCCCCTGCGGACCACGGTAAATGCCGTTGGCGTTGTACGCCTGCCCCCACGCGTCCGACATGGACTCCACATCCCCCTCATTTTCGCTCAGCTCAGACTCCTCGTCGGTGCTGCGGATGCTCACCTCATACTCGTCCGGGCTTATCACGTTGCCGTAGGCGTCCTCCTTCGGTCCGGTGATGCGGCGACGGCGCTGCGACGGCTTCGCGCGCCGACGCGTTGCGATGCTGTAGACCACCTCGCCTAAAATAAAGAGGGCAATGCACAGCAGCCACGTGCGCCACCGACTGGGGCCAGTGGTGCCGCCGGCTTGTTGTGCCCTTGCCGCAGCAGCGGCTGCCAACTGCTGCTGCTGCTGCTGCTGCTGGACCATGTTGCCGGCCATGCGCTGGTTTGGCATCATACCCATGCTGGGCTGCATGCTGGAGAAGGCTCTTACGGCCTTCATGCTATAGTAGGTGCCGAAGCACACACCGAAGAGCTCCATTGCGGAGCGGAGGCCCTGCACGAGAATGTTGGTGAAGTGACCTGCGATCTCCATGCGAGCCTGCAGGCGGGCCTGGCGGTGCTGCTCCCGCTGCTGCTTGATCAACTGGCGCTCCTTCTTGTGTTCTGCCTGAATGCGGCGGCTGCGCTCCTCCGGCGACTCGTTCAAAGGCGGCAGCGGTGCACCGTTTGTGTTGATGGGCGAAGCTAACTGGTTTGACTGATCCGTCGAGGGGAGGTTGAGGGGGGACTGCATGCCGTTACCCTGCATGCCATCGTTGTTAAGGCCGTTGCTCATGCCGTTGCTGGAGCCAAGCTGATTATTGCGGCCAAAGCTACTCATCCCACCATTCATCCCATATGACGAGCCACCGTTAAGACCAGAGCTGCCATACATGCCGCCGGTGCCGTACATCCCGCTACCCATGCCAAGGCCACCGCCGTACATACTGCTGCCCATCCCATAGCCACCACCATACATACTGCCCATACCCATGCCACCCATTCCGAGCCCACCTCCATACATGCCGCCACCCAGCCCTCCCATGCCGAGGCCGCCACCGTACATTCCACCGTACATGGCTGCTGCGCTGAGTGAAAAAAAAGGAGAGGGGAGCGACAACCAAAGGGTTGGTCACGAAAGGGAGTGTGTCTGTGAGTGGGAAGGAGCCCGGCTCAGCTGCACAAAGATAAAAGGAAGAAAAAAAAACAAGAAGACTCTAAAAGAATCCAAACCTAAATACTAGCGCCGAAGACCACGTGTATATGTGCATGCGTGTATGTATGTCGGGTGCGCGTGGAGTTGAGAGAGAACGACATAAGAACAGCAACCAAAACAGCAATGATAGCAGGAAAAGGGTGATGAAGGCTATTACGTGAGACGTAGTAGTGTGTTGAAGCACTACCTGAACGGGTGTTGCCTTTGAGTCTTGTGTAACGATCAGGGGCAGTTTGGCGTCATGAGACAGAGGTGCTTAAACACAAAAAGAAAACACTCAAACACCACAGAGCACCATAACAGTTCACGAGCTGTATGTCTGCATCCGCGCAGCAGACAAGCAAACCATGTAAGAACGATAGAGAGGAGGAGGCATCGTCACACCACACCCACAGACACAGCCTTGTTTACCTCCGTTAGCACACCAGCTGCTCTTAACCATTATGCACCCATCACTCCACCTGCTGTTCAAGACGCACGGTTTTTTTTTTTTTGCGCACGCGCTCCATTCTATGTTGAAGCGTCCGTCGTGTTGTCGTCGTTTCCTTTCCTTTGTGGGCGTTTTTCACCTTGTCGTGGTGATTACGGAGCATCAAAAAAAAAAAAGAACTGGAAGAAATAAACGCTGCATCTCGCGCCTCTGTCTCGTGAATGTTAAGTAACGATCAAGAGAAAGAAGAAGCGGTGACATTCCAAGAATTGGCGTAGGCAAACATTAAAGACAATTCAATTGAAGAGGTGCAATACGAAAGCCTGTAGTTTACATCGTCGTGCTTGGTGTGAAGGTGTCACAACCAAAACGATATGGCGACAGTGGCCATAAATAAATAAGAAACGGACAAAAACTAGAGCATCATTGAGGTGTACAAGAGCCGGCATTCTCCGCACCGCGAAGACTTCGTGAATCCAGCTTCAACATCGCTAGGTGCATGCATCGGCTGAGTAATATCCGGCCGTTACAGCTTCCACTCATCGAGGTTGATGGTCTGGCCAGAGCTCTTGGCAGCACGCAAGGCTTCTAGCTTCGATTTCATCTCCGCCTCTATTCTGTCTGTCTCCTTCCGCATCGCGGACACCTCCTCCTCGTGGCGTCGCCGCTCCGACATCATCTGGGCAATGACACGCTTCCGCTGCGCGCCCATTTCTTCATTAGCGCGCCGTCGCTCCATCGCTGCTGCGGCCTCGTCCTCCTTGCGCTGCCGCTCACGTGCCAACTCCGCGTCACGCAGGCGTTCCTCCTCAGCCCGCTTCCGCTGCTCCTCTTTCAGGCGCTCCACCGCCTTCGCACGCTCCTGCGCCTCCTGCTGCGCCATGTGCTCCTGTGCCTCTCGCACCTTGTCGTCGGCACGGCGCACGGCGTCAGCTAGCTCGCGCTCCCGCAGCCGCTGCGCCGCGTCGCGCGTCTGCCGCTGCTCCTCTGCTACCTGCGCCGCCTGCACCCGCTCGTCAGCCAGTCGCTGCCGCTCCTCCGCCAGCTGCCGCTTCTGCGAGGCCAAGTCGCGCAGGTGGCGCTCCACATCCGCCTGCTGCGCTCGCTGCACCTCGGCGCTCTCCTCCATGCGTGCCTTCTGTGCCGCGGCCTGCGCCGCCCTTGCCTGCTCCTCGCGCTCGCGGCGTAGTGCCTCACGTTCCTGGTCACGAGCCTCCCTTGCCTTGCGCAGCTCCGCTTCTAGCTCCTCCTCGCGGCGCCGCTGCAGCTCGCGCCACTCGTCAGCCCTGCGTTGTTCCTCGCGCTCTAAATTCTTCGCGTGCTCAGCCTTCGCCTTGGCCACCTCCTCCGCCTTTCGCAGCTCCTCCTGTTTCTTCTTGAACCACTCGGCAAAGGTGCCCTCAGAGTTGGCGCCGCGGAAATCGGCATTCGGCGCGCCAGAGAACGGGTTCTTTTTGTACTGCTCGTAGGCGTCTTTGAAGAGCTGCTCGTCGGTGGCGTAGCGCGGCTTGCGGGACGGTCCGCCATCCCCGTTATTGTTGGCGCCGTACGGGGACGCACGACGGCGGTCCGCGTGCGGCGTGTAGGACGGGGTTGACGGGTACGACGGGCGGGACGCAAAGCCGCGGTCACGCCGCGCCAACTCGCGGTCGTACGCAGAACGCTTCACAGGATCGTTCAGCGTCTGATATGCGTTGACGACTAATTTGAAATGATCAGCTCCATTAGGGTTTTTATCTGGATGCAGCTCCAGCGCTTTCAGCTTGTAGGCCTGTCGAATTGCATCCTTGTTTGCTGTGCGAGGTATGCCTAAGATGTTGTAGTAGTCTAGTTTGTCCATGGCTCACATGACATGTCCTTCACACACAGGCTCTTGCTGCTATGAGGAATTGCAGAGCACCAACTTCGTGAGTGAGGGAGATGAGGAGCGGAAGTACAGTGCCGACGGACGTAGACAGACAAGTACGTGGATTTAGAACTGGACACAGAACATGGTGCGAAAGATGCAGTGGAGCAAATCAACGAGGAAAAGAGAGTTGCACAAGAATCGGCACATTCCCGCTGAGAAACTAGGTGGGCAACAAACACTCACAGCCAAGGCAGAGACACACTCGTCACTGCACCTCTCGCCACTGCTACTGTGTGTCGCCCCATCCTTCCTTTCACGGCAACCCTCGGACCACAAAAAAAGTCTGTCTTTCGTTAACTAGGTGAGAAAGAGAGAGAAGGGCATCCGCTGCAGCGCGGCGCACACTCAACCCTGCCTGCCATCTCCGTTAAGAAAAAAGAAAAGAAAAACTCATGCGGTGCTCCTGTGTGTGTTTTGTTTTGGTGTTTTGGTTGTTTGAGTCAACTCTTCGCTCATTCACGGAGACAAGCAAATCAAAAAGGAGAGAATGAGAACGGAGGTGGTCGTGTGCTCCCGACGCGCGTAAATGTGAAGAAGAGGCGCGAGGAGATAAAGAAAAAAAAACAAGAGTGACAACGTCAAGGAGGGCGGCGTCTCCACAGCACAAGGAAACACTCGCCCACACCACGTCCGTTCAGAATAGCCGTGGAAAAGGAAGACTAGCACATCTCCCACACGGGATAGCATGCGTACACGCGGGAAAGGATGAGCAGCGGAGCTGCCGTCACTCCGCCTTAGCCATCTCCATCTTCTCCTCCTCAGCGTGCTTGTCTTGAAGATCGAACTCGTCGAGCAGCCGCTGCGAGTCGGCCAGGGCCTGCGGTAGGCGCGACAGCACGAAGAGCACGACGCTGCCCAGTACAAACGTCTCGCCCCACACCCCAATGTACTTGTGGAGAAACTCGAGCCACATAATGATGATGCGGAATTTGAAGGTGCCCAGCGCCATCTCCTGCCCCCAGCCTCCGTGACGCGCGCTAACGTGGCGCATTGCCTCCGGTGGCTTCGCGCCGTACAGCAAGTAGTACTTGCGGGCGTCGGGGTTCTCAATAATATCGTACGCGTCCTTCAGTTCCTCTAATGCCATGCTGCGGTCAATCTCGTCCTTCTCCGTCTCCAAAATACGCTGCCGTTTCTCTTCGTACTTCTTCTTGAGCTGTGCCGGGGTGGTGGAGCGGACGGAAACGGTGTCGTTGGCATCCAGCAGCACCTTAAAGAGCTCGCGGTCCACTTGTGAGACTAGTTTGTTGTAGGCCAACTCCACCTGCTTATTCTCCGCCTCGCAGGTGCGGCCGCAGTGCACGAGTTGCCCTTGCTTCTCCTGGTGTGTCGCGAAGGCCTGCTTGATTTGCTGCCGCACGAGGTAGTTCTCTCGCCGACGCGCCTTATCTGGATCCTCCTCCTCGTCCTCCGCCTGCGCCTTCGTTTTCTCAGTGGTGTCAGCATCACCTCTACTTAAGTTCAGCCGACCGTCAACGCCCAACGTGTGGTAGTAGTTTTCGAGTTCCTCCTTTGATGTGGCGGCCTCGGCGGCGGAGGCGGCACTGCTGAAGCGGCTGGGGTTGAGCAGCTCGCCGAAGCCTCTGCCAGACTCCACCTGTGGCACCTCGATGTTGTACTCCTCATCGTACTTGGAGAAGGTCAAGAGGAGGACGCAGAGTAAAATGAGAATGCCAAAGAAGTAACGAAAACACTTGCCGGAGTCCTCGTGGCGCTCCACCAGCTCGTCCCACTCCGCCTGCGTGATGACGCCGCGGTTAGGGTCTCGGTTGCGCATGGGGTGGCTGCCAAACATCGCGCCGCCCTGCTGCCCACCCGCCGCGTTGCGCAGGAGAGCTTGGCGGGCGTAGAGATCCTGCTGCACACGCGCCGCACTCTCCTCCAGCTTCATACGTCGATTCAGAGACTGCTGCTGGCGCACCTGTGCTGCTTTCGGCTTCATTGCTGTTCAGCTCTCTATATAAACGAGTGTACGTATGTATTTTTCTGCCCTTACCAGCGAGAAAGGGGAGGGAGTTTGATTACCCTCGCGAACGCAACCAGCAATACGCGATGTGGGCCTCACACGAAATAGTGTTTTTTGTTGTTATGGTGTGTGTGTCTGTCTTGCAGCACAGATTTTTTTTTTGCCGTTGGTGGCGTTGCTGGCTTGGGGCCTAAAGAGGAAAGGAGTGGAGAAAAAGAGAAGATGCCACTTCGGCGCTTCTTACCAAGGTAAAGCGAATTGGTAGGCAGCGTCGCACGCGGCATGTGTGCACCAGATTGTAAGAGTAGAAAAAAAAAGAGGACGATGGAGGAGGAAAGGTGTCGGGATCAGATTTGATGTCCTGCTGTCGTCATCACCACCAGCCTTGCAGTTCTCATTCGCACACATTGTTGCCCTTGTCCGTTGTGTTTCACGCACACATACTCTTCCCTTGCGCCTGTTTGGCCCGTCATGTCGCAGGATCCGGTGCATTTAGCCATGAATCGTTCGGTGTGTTGTACGTCCCCAACACATGCACGCGCACGTGCAGTCCCGCGCTAAGGGGATACGGGGGATGGGACCACCGCGTCCCACGGTGTAGATGCGGTAGGGGCGATCGCATAGACGAGCAGGTGTCCAGGCAAGTCTGCAGGGTCCACCGACCCTTCAAGCAGTCTTCGTTCTTGCCAAGGGCAAAAGCCGGCTAAGCCGCCTCAGTGTCCCATTTCAGCTGCGTTGAGCAGCTTGCCTTCTCTTTGTGCCCCCCCCCCTCTTTCTCCTTCTTTCTTTTTTTTCAAATGCAGCTGCTCGGCTATTACGTGCTCACAGCAACACCATTCAGCGAAGAGGCGGGAACAAGCTGGCATTCGATTACGCCGATTAACCTTGTATTAAGAAAACACACCGTCCAGCCTACTCATTTAGCCAACTTACCATTCTTTAAGATCACTTTTTCTTCTTTCCTCCCTCCTCCTCGTCTGGCCCACTCAACCCTCTCCGTCTTTTGGTGTGGCCGTCATGGAGCCGAAGAGGAAAGTCAACGAGGAGAGGAACGAAGATTCTCCGCCGAAACGGCAGCCTTCTGCAAGCAGCTGCAGCTGCAGCGAAACACGCCCGAAGCGTCACACCATTCCCTCTTTCCGCCTGTCTCCACTCCTTAGCGTTTTCTTCGCCCCGCGAAAGAAGCGCAGAGCGAGAAACAAAAGAAGGTCAGGTGGTGCCGCTTTTTGCTTTTGCAGGAGAAGGCGGAGAATGCAGCACAACAAATCGTCAACGCCCACTATCTCTCGTGCTATGCGTCCTCCTTCCTACTCCGCCGCCTTTGGGGGATTCTTGTAGTAGCCGGTGACGACGCAGTGATCGCGCTCAAAAGGCTCTAGCGATACCTGCTCCTTCGGACGCAAACCCGAGTCCTTCAGCTTTTGAATCTCAGAGGCGAACACCGTCGCCGCATCGGCAGTGGAGTCGATGCAGTTGGCCTTGATGGAGATCACAAAGCCGCCGTTCTCCTTCAAGAAGTACTGTGCATTGAGAGCTAGAATACGGGCCTGATCTGGCTGAGCCACATCCATGAAGATGCAGTCTACCAGGCGGGGAATCAGCATGCGGTACTTCTGCGGGTAGCGGGCGTCCTCCAGGATCGGGACAATGTTGCTGCGGCGCTTCGTCATCTCCTCTAAGTCGCGGCCGCTGCGGTGCGAAAACTCCACCGCGTAGACGACGCCTTCGGGGCCGACAAGGTCAGACACGTGGCTAACAGTGGTACCGCTGGCGGCACCGAGGTACAGCACAGCTGAGCCCGGCTCCATGTAGATGTTCGCTACACCAGCGTAGATAGCTGAGGCTAACTTAGAACGGTAGGGGTTCCACACGCGGAACTCGTGCGACTCGGACTCGCCCGCCACGGTGCCGTTCACGCGCTTCTCGCTGTAGACGGACACACCCGGCACAAGGGAGCGGGTAGAGAGTGTGTCTTTGCCGGCCAGCAGGTAGCACCCGTTGAAGCGGGCATGCGGATGGAAGATGTTGCCCTTTGGGGCGCCTGCACCACCGCGGCCACCGCGACCACCGCCACGCCCGCCACGGCCACCACCACGACCACCACCGCGGCCACCACCGCGGCCACCACCGCGGCCACCAGGCCACCAGCCACGACCGCTACCACCAAAGCCACCACGGCCACCACCGCGACCGCCACCGCCACGTCCGCCAAAGCCTCCGCGTCCGCCGCGCATGATGATCAAAAAACAGAGGGAGATTAACCAAGGAGTGAATTCAAGGGTAGGTCACACCGTGTGAATGTCGATGTGCCGCTCTCTGCGTGTGTTTGTGTGTGTCACCGAGCGAGCGAGTGCCCAAGAGGAAACAAATGTTTGTGCCCAAGTGAAGGGATGAAACTGTGCACCAAACGGACGAAAAGAAGAAAATGCGAGAGCAGGCAAAACAAATACACAAATACACAGTGTGTGTGAGTGTGTGTGTGTGTGTGTGTGTGAGTTTAAGGTGAAGGCGGAGGGAGAAGAAAAACGATAGTTGTCAAGCGACAGGGATATTCGTGTCGAAGATTCGCAGACGTGAAACACACACCATCCCCAGTGCTTTTCTCGCACCGGCACCCGTGCCACCGCAGAAGCAGCGAACCACTGCGAAGGCTAAACAAGAAAAGGAGAGCGTGCTTTGGCGCAGTTGAGCGTCGCCAACACATTAACCTAGGTAAGCTAGCAAAAACAGGTTCAGACAAAAGGGAGGCACACACAAGCAGGCTTGGGCGTGGGTAGGGTGAGAGGAACGCAGCTGGGCAACGACTGCAGCGCTCCGCATTCCTCCTCCAATACCAGCACTGCCCAATCTTTTCCTTCCCTTTCTCCCTCTCCCTCTCCCTCTTTGTAAGCCTCACGAACATCAACGGTAGACCACGAGCACCCAGCATACCGTCACCAGAGGGAGTTGTTCAGCGAAGGAATGCAGAAACCAACCTCAACTCAACCGCGTGTGAACCCTTCTTCACTTTTTACGTGTGTGCTCTTTTTCTTTTTACTGAAAAGAAAGCAACTCAGACGTTCGTAGCCGAGCACAGCAACAGCGCAATAGAGACCAAAAGTACACAGAGTAATGAGAAAGAAGAGCTCGAACCTAGAAAAACAGCGACGCTTATATGACGTCACTTCACATACAACGAAAAAAAGTAGAAGAACACAAACGAAAACACACATGCACACTCCCACACAAGGAGAGAGAAGGATGCAAACACAACCAGAACGGAGAAATGCGGAAATCAAGTGCGACCAAAACAGAAGAGAAAAGACCAGGCAAAAAAAAGAACTTCTCTCGCACCCTCCTCTGTACTAAATGGGGTCCTCACCGTCGACGGACGTCGGGAGGGGGTGGGGGTAGCGCATTTAAGGAAAGCACTCTCTTTTTGCTTTCCTTCAAGGGGAGAAGGAGGGGCACGTGCGAGTCCCCGCTCAACGAGGCCATCCCGCAGCGCACCGCCAGTTTTTCTTTGCCTCTCCCTCTCCACCTGCCCCTCTCCCTCTCCACCTGCCCCTCTCACTCTCCACCACTCACAGCGCAAACACAGGGAGAGAAGCGAAAGCGGAGACACAACAGTGATCGACACACACGCAGAAAAAAAAAACGAGTGGGACTGTCCGCCAGCACAGCAAAAAAAAAAGGAGACACCGCGTATTACCGCCTCCAGATGCGTCAATTACTTCTTCACTGCAGCCGTGGCGGGAGCAGCGGGGGTGGTGTTCAACGTAGAAAGGATGGACCGCATCTGCTCCGTCCCCTTGGAGAATTGGTTCGGCTTCTGAAGGTCTACCAGCATGCCAACCGCGTTCCACAGGGCACCGCTCTTCTTGTATGCGTCAATTTTGTTCGCGTCTGCCTGCTGCTCCTTCTTGTGATTCGCCTTCGCTTCCGTCACCTCCTTCTCGCGTTTCGCCTTCTGCAACTTGATAAACTCCTGTGCAGCTGCCAAAATCTTGCTTTCCTTCTCCTTGGTGGCGGCGTCGTACGCGGCTGTGCGGTTCGCGATCTGCTTGTTCAGCGCGTCCATCTTTGCGGTGTTCACCGCACTCGGCTTCTCCGACGGCGTTGGCGGGCGGTTCGGCGAGCCCTGCGCCGACTCCTGTGTTGGCGAAGACGCAATGAAGTCTTTCAGCTCGCCACGCGGCGAGGACTGCGGCGTCGCCCGCGGCTCAGCAGGAGAAGCGGAGAAGGGACTCATACTTTCCTGCGATGGCCGGGACTCCTGCGGTGGAGGAGGCTGCACACCGGCGGTGGCAGCAGCAGCGGGAGCCGCAGCTGGGTTCTGCGCGGGTACTGGAGGGAAGGCAGCAGCAGCGGGGGCGGCAGCCGGCTTCTGCGCCGTGGCAGGTGGAGAGGCGGGGGCGGCCGGCTTCTGCGTTGGCGCCGGTGCGCTCGGCGTGTTCCAGTCGTCGTCGTCGTCGTCCCACGGAGCCTTCACGGCGGCGGCCGACTCAAACGGACGGGCAGCCGCAGCACCGGAGTGCGCGGACATGGAGGCGGGTGAGTGCTGCGAGTGTTGCGACTGGGCTGCGGCGTCGTTGCTGGGATCAGCAAACGGGTTTGCCGAAGAGTTATTGCCGGCTGCAGATCCGAGGGAGTGCGGACTGTTGGCCTGCGCACCGAGCGGCGAAGCGTCGTCGTCGTCGAAGGGGGAAGCGGGAGAGCCCTGCGTTGGTGCGAAGGCGAAGGGTTGGTCGGGGTTCATGGTGATGCGTGTGCTGAGAATTTCACCTTGTATTTGTATGTAGACGAAGTTTGAAAAGCAGGGGACGCGTTTCAGCAAGGGATTCAGAAATACCGGTATCGATAAAGCAGTGTTCACTCTTGCGCAAAATACTTCACATGCACGATACGCGCAGCAACACAGTAAACAAAACCAATTAAAATAAGAAGTCGGAAGGGAGATGGAAAGGGTGAAGAAGTGCTAGTACGCAGTGCAGTGTTGAACCTCTTCTTTTTGGTCTGCTGTACCACGTGCATGCGGGAGAAGAAAAAAAATACTTGGCCCATTTTAGAGGCCACCCGACAACCCAGTGCAACGTGCAGCAGCGAAATTCCTTACAGTCTTCCACTATGTATTTATACTGTAGTAAGGGAATATCCAGCGGCTCTGCAATGACATTCACACTTACCTTTGTGGCCCCCATCCCACTGAAGGACAACGACACCGGCGTACCACACATTTCAGGATGGTGCCTCTCACACTTTCTTTCTTTTTTTACTGGCCTGTGAAGCCTACCGTGAAAGCAGAAACGAAGAGCCAGCGGGAAGCGTGGTGAGGGTGTGTGGTTCTCTGTAGTAATATGTATGTATCTATGGCTGGATATTTCCCCTTCCCCTTTTTTAGCTATGCGACACAGTAAGACAAACGTTCGCGGCGTGGGATAGGAAAACGGAATCCGACGAAAAACAGCATATCAGAGAAACGCGTGTTACAGCGGCGCTGCCCCCTCCACTGGACGCCCCTCCTCTGTCTTGTTTTCGGAAGGAGGGGCCGCACGCGTCGACAGTGAAAACAGCGAAAGCAGAGAATAAATGTACAACGCCTTGTGCCAGCCGATCGATGGCGAGCTGAGCACCCCCAGCAGCCGCTTCACCATCCTCTACGGAGAAGCAACAAGAAGAGTCGCTCACCTGCCAAGCGGTCAAGGCAAACGAGAACAGAGAGCAGAGACTCTCACACGGAGACACTACTCCGCTTGCCGTCTCATCGCGTCACGAGAACGACAACAATGATGACGATGATGATCACCACCACAAGTACCGCGCCGCCAATACAACCTATTTTGCGAAAAGACCTCTGCCGCTTCGACGCCCCTTGAATTTGGCCATGACCTTGCTCGATCAGCGACCTCGACTCCGTTACGTTGTTGGTCATCCTGTCCAAACCGTCCTGCTGCTGATGCACTAAGGAGTGAAACTCTAAGTACGTTGTCTTGAGATCCATCACATCCGACTCGATCTCGCGTGCGTGTTGCAACTTCTCCCGCTGGATGGCCTCCTCCGTGTGGAACTCCGAAAGGTCTACGGGCTGTACCTGCTTGAAAGTGATCTGCGAATCCAGCGCATCGATGTCGGCCTCCCGCACGTTGCCGGTGTCGCCTCGGCGAAACGTCTGCCGCTCCCGCCGCGTCGCCTCTGCGTTCAGCGACTCGAACTGCGCTTTCGTCTGTTCGTACTGTCGCTGCAGCACATCCAACACCGGATCTGCCTCCTTCGTCACCAACTCCACGCGGCTGTTGCACTGTTGCACAAGGAGACGCGTGCGGCGGAGCTTGTCGCGGGCAATGGAGTCACGACCCGTGCCCAGGTCCCGCATGGCGAACTGCATATCCTGACAGGCCTTGCCCACCTGCTGGATGGAGCGGGAGAGAAGCTCTCCGTTTTCTAACGGCATCTTATCTACGAGCTATATAAAGAGAGAAATAAACAACAGAAAAAGCAGCCCGTCTGGTTAGCCGTTGTGCTCTTTGCTTGCACAGTTGGCGGTGTATCGCTAGTTGTTATCTTTTTGGGGGACTCCCCAGTGAGAAAGTTTGCCTGTCGAGAGAAGCAGAAAGGCGTCTGCAACAACAGCAAAGAATGAAGCAGTTGTGACGGAGCGCCGTCAGCTGCTCGAAATGGAAAAGAAAAACGGTGGAGTCGCCTCGAAAACAAAAGATACGGACCTACCGAGTCACCAGACACGACGAAGAGATGAGAAAGAGGACCGCAGAAGACGTGCTTTAAGGAATATGTCCTCTTTTTTCCCCCGAGAAGAGGCTCCCATTTCTCCTGCCGACGATCGTTAGGGACACAGCAACGACGAGTTGCACCTCTCCCACTCACTCACCCTCTCCCTCCCTCCATTGTTGGACAGCTTATGTTGTTGGTGGTGTTTTTCGTAAAACAACAGTTAGTCCCATAGATGGCTAGCCACGGACATCACAAGCACTGCTCATTGCTGTTGGACTCCGCATACCTTTGTCTTGTTTTCTTTTCTTTTTCCCACGCGTGCGTGCGTGTGTGAGTGTGTGAAGTTGCCATACAAGCGGACCGCAGCAGAGTGACACACTGGCAAAAAAAGAAGCATGCAAGTTAAAGGGATCGAAAAAAAAAAGACTAGAGAAAAACAAAGCCCATTACAATATGTGTTGCGTCTGTGTGTGACGGAGAGAAAAGGCCGCAGACTCGTCAGCTGCTGCCCAGTGCGCGGCCGCTTCCCCAGTTGTGCGAGCCCCCGCCCTGCGGTGCGGCAGTGCGGCGGACTGTCTGGAAGCGCGGGTCGTAGGGATGCACTTCGGCACCGAAGGAAGTGACGCGTGTGGTGGGTTGCGGAAACCGCCGTTGCAGCCACAACGGTGTCTCCAGCCACCGCTGATGGTGCGTGACAGGCAGCACATCCTTGAAAAAAAGGTAGGCGTGACCCACCACGATGCCGAGGATGTCCGCCATGATCCCACCTCCCATGATAAAGTGCAACGCCATCAGTACCCACGGAAAGACAGAGGAGCGAAACGCGAAGCCAAAGAGCTCCAGCTGCTCCTCGGGGTGTCGCTTGCAGAAAATCCAACATAGCGACATCAAAAACGAGAAGCTTGTCACGTAAAAACTGAGGAGCAAACTCCCGACGGAGAGGGCGGCGATCACCACGAGGAACATGTACACCATGTCCGCTGTTTTGCCTTTGAAGTTGCTCTCCTCATTTTTCCTTGTGTACACCACAAATGTGGCAACCGTCATCAGCCATGGAAAGGAGAAGTTGCCGAGATAAAAGGCGGCCGTCGCAAAGCGCCACACTTGCAGCGACGTCAGCGCCTCCTTCGTTAAAACGAGCAGCGAGGGGCTAACGATGTTGAGCGAAGACACCGCTGACAGCCCCACCACAGCCACGAGTGAGGCACGAGTAACAGGCCCAAGCTGGTTAAACCAGTCGCCGAAGCTTTGAGACATAATTGTTTTTGCTTGCTTTACCTTGAGAGGTGCTTTTGTTGATGATGTTGCTGATCAATAAACCACACAAACGTGTACAATCTTCTTCTGCTTTGCAGTTTGTGTGTTAGCGCGCGTGTGTGGGTGGGTGGGTGTAGGTGAGCTCATCCACTCACACAGGGAGTTCGGCGCGCACGGGTTAAAAAAAAAAAAGAGAAACAATGCATCGCGTCGAAAGTAGAGTCGTTGTAGTGGTGAAATGAGTAGTAGCAGTGCTCCGTTCATTGCTGCTCTTGTGCTCTGCCGTCACCCTTCGTCACCATCCAGTTCGCAACACGCCACATGTGCGGCCAGCTTTCTCCAGTTAAACACCATCACTCGGCCTGCTCTTTCTTCTCTTTTCAATATGGCGTTTTGTTGATGGCCACTGCAAGCACATAGATGTGCAAGCGGCGCGGCACCACAGCACTATCCGACTGGAAAGGAAGCGGCGGTCGGTGCGAAACGAGGCCACCGACTATCCACCAATCTCCCACTACACAGGCGAAGAGGCAAGCTCTGCCGCTGGACACAGCTCTGATGATGCGCAGCACAGAGGACCAAATCACCCTTCCTTCACTCTCTTTCAGTTGATCCCTCCTAGCCGCTTTGTTTCGCTCTGTGCAGTTTCGTTTTTGTCGCTGCTGCTGCCGTTGTTGTTCCTTGTAGTGATTTATGAAAATTGTTGATCGTAGCATACAGGTCATACTTCTTCTCTCTTGTGTGTGTGTGTGTATATGTGTGTGTTGGTGTGTCTCTCCGTTAACAGGGAAGACAGAAACAGAAACAACAGAAAAAAAAAAATAGAATAACGAAGGGGGAGCACATCGCACATCCAACGAAGGCGAAAACCATAAAAACTGAGGCGGAGAGAGCTGGACGGCAACAAACAACACACACACACACACACATCAATAAGAAACAAAGGAAACTCTAGAAATGTAATGTAGTGAACACAAAGTGCGCTTCCCTCACAGGAAGGTGAAAACCGCAGGGAGGAATAAGAAGGAACGAAAGGACGAAGTCCAGCTAACAACACACACACACACACACACATAAACCAGCAAGCGTATCGTTGTGCTCTAAGATGGGGAAAAAAAACAATCATACAAGAAGAATGCCCTCACAGTACAGCAAAGAGTTGTGATTACAGAGAGGGGGAGTGGTGCTGTACGGACCCAAGCGGCTGCGACTTCCGCACCACAGCAACCCTCCTCCACATCGCCTTGTGCATCACCGCGTACACTTGACAGCCTAGCCCAGCTTCTTCACCTGTGAGGCACGCACAAAGACGCCCTTCCCCTTGGGACAGGTGAAGTACTGCTTCTTGTCGATAAAGGAGGAGCCATCGTTGGTGCCCTCGTTTCCTTCAAGCATCTCCAACCCTATCCAAATGCCCGCACCAAAGGAAGTCGCTCCGTTGAAGCGCACAATGGCGCGGTAGCCTTTGTAGGTGACCTGATCACCAATATGCAGCTCGTTGGCGGGGTTGACAGCGTTCGTCGAGTGCGACGCAGCGCCAGCCGTTGTCGCGCCCCCGCTCGCCGCTGCGCTGCTGCTGTGCGGCGTGCGGGAACGATTGGCGGCGCTGTGCCCAGGCGTGGCGGAGCGCGTCGGCGTGGCACCACGCGTAGTGTGCGTGATGCGCGCCGCAGAGCCGGAGCGGGTACTGGTGGCCGTGGTGCCGCTCGTGGACGGCGCAGCCGCTGCGGTACGCGAGGGGGTGCCGCTGCGTGCCGGCGTCGTGCCCCCTGCGCGGGCGGGAGTGCCGCGACGGACGGCCGCCCCGCCTGCGCTGCGTGCGAGTGGACTGCGTCCACGCACCCCCCGCGTGATGGAGGAGCGGCGTGGGATGGAGCCGGTGCTGCTGCTATCCCGACTGGCGGTGCGGTGGCGTATCGTGGCCCCGCGCGATGGTGAAGAGACGCGCACCGTCGTGGAAGCCTGCGCGCGGGTTGCAGTGCGGGGCCGCGACAGCCCGTTTGGCGTCTGCGCACGGCGTGTCGGCGTCTGCATCTCTTCGATGGTCCGTTGTTGCGCTGCTGCGGCCCGGTCGCGCTCCTCGCGCAGCGCCGCCACCTCGCCCTGCAGCTTCGCCATGCATAGGCGCAGACGGCGTGCCTCCTCGTCGAAGCGGGCGGCAGCGGCCTCGACGTCGGCCGAAATGGCGCTGGCCCGCAGCTGCGCCGCCACGACGGAGCCGCGGTGCACCACTACCTCGGCGAGCCACGGGTGGTTGAGGGCGGCGTAAAGGGGGGTGCGCTTACTCGGATCCTTGTTAAGGAGCGACTGCACAAAGTCCCAGGCGAGAGGTGAGATGCTGGACGGCTTGGGAAGGGGGGTGTCCATGATGGTGCGGAAGACCTCCTTCTCCGTTGCGTTCGAACCAGGCGAGTACGGGAAGCTACCGGAGAGCGTAATGTACGTCACGACGCCAATCGACCACGTGTCAGCGTTGAAGCCGTCGTAGTGGGTCTGTGTGAACTTCGCGTAGAACATCTCGGGTGCACCGTAGCGCGGCGTGCCAATGACATCGGAGCACACCACCCTCTTCCCCAGCAGACGCTCGCAGCCGGCGTAGGGCATCATGAGAGCCGTCACATCCATCGGGTCCTTAGGGGCGTCGCCGGTGCACACGCCACGGGAGCGCTTTGCTAAGCCGAAGTCCGTTAGCTTGATGTTGTCGTCCTCACTCACGAGCAAATTCTCTGGCTTGATATCGCGGTGGATGATGTCATGCAGGTGACAGTGCAGCACCGCCTTGATAATTTGGTAGGTGTATAGCTTCGACTTTTCCTCGGTGAGCTTCCCGCTGGAGGACTGCAAGATCAGCTCGCACAGGTCGCCGCACTGCACCTTCTCGAAGAAGAGGAGGAACTGCTTCTCTGTCTCGACGTACTCAAGAAAGGTGACGACATTCTCGTGTGGTGGGATGTGACGCAGCACGTCGATCTCGCGCTTGATCTCCGCCATGGCCATCTCCACATCACCCTTTGCCAGGGAGATGAGGTACTCCTTCTCGATGATCTTCACCACATACTTCATGCCCGGACGTGAGCCTGGAGGAACGTAGGAGCCTAATGGCGTACACACCTTCACGACGCTGTAGGCACCGCGGCCCACCACATCCTTGTCTTGGATGCTGTACTTTCCCTCCACCACAATGGTGTCCTCACCGCCTGCCCCGATGTCGCTTGCAGACATCTTTCTCGTTTTCTCTTTCTTTGAAATGGGGAGGAAGAGACCGTGAAACGTGTCAGCTTCGCCTGAAAACTGCCTCGCTCTCTCTCTCTCTTGTGCTGCTGGAAGGGAGTAACGGAAAAGAGTCGTTGTTGCCACGAGGCCAACGCACAGCAGCACAGATCACTTTAAGGAAGGCGGAGGGTGCGCTTTCGAAAGCAAAGAATGCGGAAGCAGTGGCTTGCAGTCTACGGAGCACACCGTTACGTGTGCACAAAAGCGCAACAACAGGCAAGCAAGCAACCAGTCAAGTAAATAATACGGCAGCGCTAAGTCTTGTTGGGAGAGTATGGCCACAAGCAGACAACAAACCTGAAATCCTGACGGTACTCTTCTTATCTACTTGTTCCTCCTTTACAATGAACAGCAAATCCAACAAACAAGAAAGGAAGCGTGACTGGAGAGGGCACGCCTGCAGTCGCCTTCAAAGAAGGTGTGAGTAGCTACTTCGTTGGTTGTGTGAACACCATGTGTACGCAGTGCAGGACGAGAAATGAAAAAAAAAAGAAGTGGTGGTGAGCACGACAAGAGACGAGGTTGGTGATGCTGAGCACAGCACCGACAAAGGTATGCAGTTGCACGAACACACACTCACACACACTTACGAGCACATGTTCACGAGCATTGGTGAGCTTTTAACAGGATGCATATGATTCAGCACTTTTTTTGGTAAGTATATGGGGGTTTCTGTCTCAATAAAGTGACGCCGTCAGCACAAAGTACACGTACTTGAAGCATTGTGGTGCACGAGCAAACCGCTGATAGTGAGCCTTGATGTGGGACGCTACCACTCGAGCGTTACTCGTTTCTTTCCTTTCTCTCACAGCTTAACGAAAGAAGAAAGCGTAGCACCCACTTTAAAAAATAGAAAAACATGACGGCGAGGTGTCCTCATTTTCTGGTGTAGAGTTACGTGGATTCATCAAAACTGTCCAGCGGTGCTCGTCACAGCCGCCTTCCTTTGCATTCTTTGCTTGTGTGCCCCTCGGCGTTGCCCCTGATGAGAGGGGAGAGTAGCCTTTTTTGATTACGAAGCGGGCTCAGATAAGAGAGAAAAACAAAACGCAGAGATTTCGCATCGTGGAGGAAAAGCCGCACAAAGAAGTCATGTTTTGAAAGGAAAAGAGGAATCAAACACGTCTGCAGACAACGAAAGCAAGCTCTGGCTCACAGGAAAAACCGCAGCAACAACAACAAAAGGCGTACAGCCATGCAACGTACCACAATAAAAAAGCGAAAAAGCCCTTGTCAACAGTGCTTATGTCAATGACATTTAAGAGAGACCAGTGTAGTCAGCGATAGTCGCGCTTCCATGTACATGTTTCTCCCCAGCTCTTTTTCTCTCCTCAGAGCACGTAACAGTCTCATGGCAGGTCTGCGCTTTCTCATCTGATCTCTCTAACTCTCACTCCCTCTATCTCCGCGCGTTTCTCACGCGCACCTCCCAGCAATCGCTTGCCAGAGGAGAGGGCCGCTGGTGCAATCGTCACGTGTCGGCGTGAGTATTGAGCAACACTCACATCGTGTTGGACTGCGTCGCTCCATTTCTCCAAAATATCTAAACAACGCAACACGAAACGTGTCCGGAAGAAAAACAAAACCAAAGCAAAAGAAAACGGCTACATACAACGAATATTGGTGTTTCCTTCTTCCTCCTGCTTTCACAGCGTGGCAGGGAAACAAAACAACCAAATGCACCGGTCTCATGCTTGACACGGTAGTAGATCCTCGCGAAAAGAACCCGCGCAACAGCGCCGATGAAACTCACAGCAAAGCAACACAGACAAAAGCAAAAAGGAGGGAGCGGGTTATATAAGTACATAACCTCGACATCGCGCTTTTCGTGCTTCGTTGACGAACAGCTGCAAACATTTTTAAAGGCAACCACCTTGAATAAGAGCGACGAAACTACGTTCGTGAAAAGATCCTAGATGCGGAGTGTGACGAGAACCAAACCGGTCCCCGCCCTCCCACACATCCTTCCTTCTCCTCTTTTCTTGTTTTAGACCTGCAAGAAAGGATGCTTGAGCAGCGTCGCCGCCGGTGGTCGCTTCGAGACGTCACGCTGGAAGCACAGTTCTAAAAAGTCGTACGCCTCCTGCGAGCCAAGCGCCTTGGGATCCTTCGGTACCGCATCCGGCCACCCGGTGGAGAGGGCCAACTTGTTCATGATGTGCATCACGTTTGCCATTGGCGTCCACGGTGTGCGTCCAGTGATCATCTCCGCCACGGTGCAACCGGCAGACCAGATGTCTGCCTTGAAGGGGTCGTAGCCGTCCTCGTCCGTGATCACCTCTGGCGCCATCCAATACGGTGTGCCGGCCAGCGTCGCCGTAGCCGCCTTCCGGAGGGTACTGTGGGTGTTCATAATCTTAGCCTGATCGAAGTCGGCCAGCTTCGCCGTGCCAGTGTCCATCGAGATGAGAATGTTATCGCCCTTAATGTCGCGGTGGGCAACTTGGTTGCTATGCAGGTACTCTAGTCCAAGGAAGATGTGTCGGGCGTAGACGCGCACTACCGGGTACGGCAGGCACGCGTGCGGCAAGCTCTTCATCAACGACGTCACCGAACCACCGGTGACAAACTCGAGGTAGACGTACAGCTTCTTCGGTGTGCTCTCTGCATCGATACGGCTGTGCAGGTAACGGATGATATTCGGGTGGGCCAGCTTCCGGTGGATCTCCACCTCCGTGTTTGACGGGGCGTCATCTGACAGCTCTAGCACCTTCACCGCAACAAAGCGTCCACTCGGCAAGACGCCTACGTAGACAGATCCAAAGCTACCGGCGCCGAGCTTCTTGCCCAGCGTCACCTTGAGCAGCTCCTCGGTTGAAATCGTTGTCATTCCTCTTCTTGCGATTGTTGCGCAGCGACGTAAACGTGTGTCTCTTCTGCCCGTGGGGGTGGTGTGGTTATTGCCTATTTTTCGGGGAGGTCTTCGTTGGGCTCCGGATGATGCAAAAGGAAAAACGACTGAGGGGGGATTTCGAAACAGGAGAAGGGATAAAGCAGACAACAGAAAAAAGGCGCTCAACACACCAGACACGAGCGCTGCAGATTGCGGCAAATGCGTTGGCAGGTTTCTTCACCAGAGAGTGTGAAATATGCTCGAGAAAGTAGTGGTGCTGCTTCCACTTGTGTATGTTGATGTGTGTGGGTTGGTATTTTTCCGTCTTCTTGATGGGTACCGAATTCACGTGCAGTGTGAGTGCCGGCGTTCACCACAGGGGAAGGGGGGGAAACGAAAAAGAAAATAGCGTTCGATGCAGGAAGCACATCCCAGCGGGCAACGTGTTATCGCCAATAATAAAGGGAGAGACGGGGGAGCGTAACAACAGAAAAATAGAGAGAAGGCTCAGCAAAAAGAATTAAGGTTTCTTACAACCACTGTACAGCGTCACCGCGTGCGTGTGTGTGTGTGTGCTTTGTGTTTAGAAAAGGGAATTCCGAAGAAGGACAGGCATCTTCGTCAAGCCCTACTCCGGTGGGTGCAATCGCAAAGTGTACACGCTCCTTTGCCCGTTTGGGATGCAAGCGAGGAAACAAAATCGGGTGTGCTGTACCTACTCTTTTTCACTCCTTTTTGCATCCTCGTGTGCAGTGCACCGTTGCCATGTGCTGCACAGGAGGAGGGGAGAGGGGATAAAGCGATACAACACACACATAACCAAGAGCAGCACCACACCACATAGCGGCGGAGCAGCTCAGCCGTTTATCTGTGATGCACGTACGCTGATGAATCAGTTGCCGTCCTGGAGCATTTTTTTTTCTTTTCTTTTCAGCCTCGCTTACCCATCACAGTTGTCTGTGAGCGGTGCTCTTTTCCTTTCTTTTGCAAAAGGCGCCCCCCGCCTTCATTTTTTGCTGTTGTTCTGACTTCTTTTTTGCGTTTCCCTTCCCCTTGAAAGAGGGGGGGTGAGAGAAGGCATTTACAGCTATTTAGTAACGCATTAAAACAACCGCCAACTCCAGTCCAAAAATAAAAAGATAAACCCCTATATATAGTGAGAGTTATTAGTTAAATCTGGAGACACCTGGTGCGAGGGGAAGCCGGAGCCGTGCACCAAGCCAGAGCGAAGAGTCCATGATGCCTCAGCTCGCAGTTCGAAGTTCTCCCTGCCCGCGTTGCGGTGTGTTCCCACGCACACACCGGTCACCGCTGCAGTCGCTTTGCCCTTACCTCTTCCCCACCGTTGCCGGGAAGGTACAACGCAAAGAAAAGCAGCCTGTGCTGGCCTCGCCTCTCACAGCTTGTCCCCACATGCTGCACTCCTCTGTCCTTCTCCTTTCGTTCGCCTCCGACGGTCCATCCACGGGTGTGAATGCGCGCGTGAGTGAGCGAAAGCACCTCTTTTTTGTTGCTGCTTTCAAGAAGACGAGGACAAACCAGCTGCTTTTGTTGTCACTTCCGTTGTCCTCGCAGTGAATACAAAAGCATGTGTTCGCACAGGGAAAGGAACAGAAAAAAAAGGAGAGGCAGAGTTGAGAAATCACAGCTGTATTATGTGTGCCTCCCTCCCTCCCTCCACCTCTTTCCCAACAGCAACAGCCCATCCATCCACCATCACGTACAACGACAACAAAAAAAGCAACAAAAAGGAGGCAACGTGGGAGCAACACCCAGCCGCCGCCGTTGTACTACTCCGTCGCCTTCTTCTTCTTCTCCTCCAGGGACAGGGACAGCTTGTTCGTCGCGAGGAGGAGTTCGTCCGTGTACGGCTCCAGCGGTGGCGCCTTCTGCGGCTTCAGACCGGTGATCGGCTCAATCTTCTTGTTGTTGATGAGCAACGTGATCTTGAAGTGGGCCACCACCTCGCCATCCTTCTCGAAGAGGACCGGGTAAGGGATGACGGTGTCATGCTTCACCATCTCGTTCAGACCCAGGCGTGCCTTCTTCGTCTCCAGGTTGCGGATGGCGAAGGGGAAAGTGGCGTACTTCGTGTCGATCTCTTTCTGCAGCTCCTTGGCGCTCTCCATCTTGACAGAGTAGTTCGAGTCTAGCGCAACCTTGTACACGCCGGGGCGAGCATCACGCTCCTTCAGCTTACCCTTGCCGGAGGTCATGACGATGTCTAACGTCCACACCTGCGCTTTCTCGAGGTCGTAGTCGTGCACCATGTGCTCCGCCACCTTACGCTGCGGAATGCAGCGGTAACCGTCAATGATGTAGCGCTTCATCATGTGCGACAGCACCCCGTCCACCGGCGTCACCTTGAAGTGCTCCGCAGCCTTCTCGATGACTTCCGTCACCTCGTAGACGGTTGCGCCAGGACGCATCTTGCGCATTGCCGTGTTCAGAATGTTGTAAGCCGCCGTAATGACACGCGCCGCCTTCTCATCCTTACCGAGCTCGTTGTCCTCCGTCACCTGAATCGTGTGCGCCACGACGGCGCAGTACCCTTCGACGTGGATGCCCAGGTCGTAGTGCACGATGTCACCCATCTGGATCTCCTGCGGGGTCGTCTCGTCCGCCACCCCAGGGCTGTTGTGGCAGACGCAGCTGTTCACAGAGATGCAGGTGGGGAACGCAATGCCCTTCTCAGCTCCCTTGAACATCGTCTTCACCTTGGCGGCAATGGTGTCGTCACCGAGACGACACAGGTCGCACACCTTTGCGCCAGGCTTCGTGGCGTCGATCAGCACGCGCAAGGTCTCATTGCACCACGTCGCCGCCTTCTTGTAGCGCATCACCACATCCGAGTTGTTGATGGTGGTGTCTTCCTCCTCCTCATCTTCCTCCTCGCCGTAATCCTCCCACTCCTCCTGGTCGACGTTCTTGGACATTTTTTACGTGTGTTGTTGTTTACTGATGCCGCTGCAGTTTTTCTGTGCCGTACAAAATGAAGCTGAGATGGACGGTCTACGATACAGCTGAATGTGCCTGCGTGTACGCGTTTGTGTGTGTGCGTAGGCGTGTTGGAAGTAGTTAACCTAAATGAAATGACTGGCGGTGTTGTGTTGTTTGTGGAGGTTTGATGCATTGTGGAGTCATTATCGTTTCAAGAGCGTGTTGTGTTGTGTTGAATAAGGAAAAGACAAACGCGGAAATCAGGCGAAGCGCGCAAAACAGTAGAGGCAACAGCCAGAAAGACGAAGAGAGAGAACGCGCAGAGGGGACGTAGCCGAGAAGAAGAAAAAAGTGAGGAAGAAGAAATAATGAGCGGGCACACACACACACACACGAAAAGTCTGTCGACATTTTCCCATTGAGTTTTCTTTTTTCCTGGAAGCGGAGGAAGAGGAGGGGCCACGGCTCAGCGGACTACTCTTTCAAAGCGGCGTTTTTTTTTCTTTTTGCTTCAGCACTAGAGCCTTGCGTTGACATACCACGCAACCGTAAGCAGTGCTGCAAGACACCTACACGAGTCATCTGCTCAAAGCCACTGAGAGTGCTGCAAGCTGACTTTGGAGCTTTGCCTTGTCATTTGTAGCCGTTGCGGAAAGTGCAAAGCAAGGAGTGAATAAGAGTGACAACACCGCAGCAGCACACTGCACAAAAATAGCCTCCAAAACACCTCTCCCCTCACCGCCTCCCAGTCTGGTTTTTCATTTCTCTGCTTTGTTTTGTTGTATTTTGTTACAAGTGCGTGCACTGAACGTCCGCACAACAACGATAAATCACCCCCTCTGCCCACACCGGCGTGCATGCTCTAACCACGCAAACACCACCATTACATTGTGATGCCGCTCCGTGTAAAAATATATAGAGATAGGCAGATTATTTCAGCAACGGTACATAAACCCGAAAAGAAACTAACGTAAAGAGCAACGTCAGCTCAATACAGCGCAGTGATAAAGAAGAGCACCGCAGCCGCCATACACATTTAAAAAAAAGAGACATAACAAACGGTTTTGTTTTGCTTTTTTTTTTAAGAGAGTGAAGTGTGCGTGCACCGTAATCCAGAAGAGGCACGCCATGTTTTTTTCTCTCTCATGTACTTCATCGAGAGGCGGCGGCAGCGCAGACGGTGAAATCCACACACCCCAACCCTCATCACCACCTCGCTCGTAACATGGTACAGAAAAAGAAAGAAAGACCAAGAATAGAAGCGAAATGCACACAGAGAAGTAGGCAACGTCAAAACAGGAAAGCGTCTAGCCGCAATAGAGAAAAAAAAAAAGAGAATGATGTTGCCGCCGCTGATGGCGTACATCGCCAAGCCCTCTTCCAGAGCACCCAAGAAAGGCAAATCTGCATGATGAAAACCAGCCCTTCGTGCGAAGTGCGCCCACACATGCAAGCAGAACAACAAAAAGAGGCTGTCGGTGTATAGCGAAAAGACAAAAAAAAAACTGGGCGAATGGAATGGAAATCTGCCGCGAGCTACAGCCGTCTGCTTCCTGTTTCCCTCACATCTTTGTTTGTATTTGTGTTTTTCTTTCCTTGTCCTTGCCCTTTTCTCGGCGTGGTGGCGCGTTACGCCTACTTCAAGTCGGCGTCGCTGGCGGAGCCGTGCGCCGCGGCCTTCTTGTGCTCCATCACAAAGGTGTTGTTGTGCAGAGGGGGCGAGCTACCCATGTCCTTGGCCTGCCGCGACGGCGGCTCGTTGTCAGAGTCGTAGAGCGGGTTGTCCGTTGTGTCCTCTGCACGGGGCACGACAGAGAGCGGGATGTCGCTCTTTGGCTCCTCCTTTTTGTTGTTGGTGCTGCTTCCCTCCACCTCCTTGTCGGCAGCACCACGGGGGTTGCGCGGTGGTGGTGAATCGCCGGTCTCGGTGTAGACCTCCACCTTCTTGCCCGACTTGGACCGCGTGAGGGTGGGGATGGTCTGCTGCACTGAGAAGGCCACAAAGCCTACCGTCGTCGGGGCCACTACCACGCAGAACAGGGCGATGCTGAGCGCCGACAGGTTGCCTACATTCATGTTCGAGCCTGACGTCTTGAGTGCCTGCAACGGGTACGCAGCGACGGCGCTTTGGTCGGCGAGCAACACGCCTTCTACAGTGGCCAGCGCAAACACGGCGGAGGCGTTATCCACGCTGCGTGCGAAAAGCGGGAGGTTGGTGTTTTTAACGAGCATGTTGTACAACTGTTGCGTTGGGGTGTAGGTGGAGTCCGGTGCCACGCCTGTGCTCTGGGTAGGATGAATAAAGACCTCAAAGGCGTTGTTGCCCAGTGCAGCGACCAGCACCGTCGCCTCCGGGACGTTCAGCACGTTGGAGGTGTAATTCACCAGTACCTTCTTGCCGACCGCGTACTCCAGCAGATCCGTTGACGTGTTAAGGGGGAGGAACGACACACGCAGAGCCATAGGGGCGGTCGCCAGGCTGGTGCCCACCGTGTCCAACACTAAGAAGGCGGCCACTTGCACAAACTCCGGGTCCATGCTGCTGGAGGCTGTGGCACACAGCTTGACGAAGACCTCGCCGGTCGCGCCGACAGCCAGGCTTTGCGTCAGTGTGGCTGGCACGGTGATCCAGCGCTGGCCCATGTCGTCCACCTCCACCGTCAAGACAGCGGAGACGTCGGCGGCGGAGTCACACTGCGGGACGGCGTCGCGGCTGCCCACCTTGTGAAGGGCAACACGAGTGATGGGGGGGCTGCTGGGATCAGTGAAGAGCACCCGCGTGTCCTCCGGAGCCGCGTAGGAGAGGGCGAATTCGGGTAGGTAGTACAGCGAAGCGAGGGTGAGTTGGGTGACCACAACAGCGCGGTGACGGTGCTGCTCGAACGCCAGCGGGGACGCAGCGGCGCTCCCGGTGCCGAGAGAGTAGCACGGGTGGAGGACGGGGTTCGCCACGCCGGCCGGAGCCGCAGCGATCCGCGATGCCTCCACTGTGACGTTGGCGGTGCTGGGCGACACGTACGTCAACGCCGTCGTGTACGCCGCCGCCGCCCCGCAGTTTTCGTCGTTCCACACAAGTGAGAAGATCATGTCTACCGTCGATTTGAAGGTGCCGATCACAGACCAGGTGGCCGTCTGCGTCTGGTACAGGTGAATGCCGTTCTGGTTGGTCACGGCATCGCCGGTGCTGATCGCCTCGGCGCGGTAGCTCGTCGCGACACCGCTGATTACTTTGACGTAGGTGTCTGTGACGCGTGCCCAGTAAGCACCGTTGTGCGTGCACACCGCATAGTAGCCCTCCGCCTTGCTGTAGATGAAGTTGCTCAGGTCCATCACCGACACCCCGCTTGCGTCGCGTGCCACCATGATGTCGGCACCGATATGGCCGTCTTTGCACTGCGCATCCCACGGCACGAAGCCGACAACCACGCCGGAGACCTCCGTCGATGGGGTGAGCGCCACCTGCGGGTGGTTGCCAAGTACTACCGCGGCCGGCCCGTACGAAACGCCGTCGTCGGCCGACATCGCCCACACGCCGAACTCCTGGCACTGCGAGGAGGCGGCTTCGATGGCGACGTAGATGTCGTTCATCAGCGCCAGCGCAGGCGCCTCGTACAGATTGCCGGACATGCGCACCATCAAACTACCCGGTTGCTCGAAGGCGCCGTCGAGGCGCGCAGGCCAGGCGTTGCCGTTCACTGCACCGTTGCACACCTGAATGTACTTCTGCTCTGTGTGCAGCCCACACATCGACACGCTGCCGCACGGCGTCCACTCGCTGCCGTCGACGCCGGCGTCGAGCAGCCAGTTGCTGCGCGCCAGCTCGTACGACGCCATGGCGACGGTGGCGCCAGTGGACACGAACATGGACGTCCCGGGTGCGCTGTAAATACCGGCGCACACCGTGTAGACGCCGAGGAGGGAGGTTGGGTAGGTGACGTACTGCTGCGAGCCGTAGGAACTGAGGGCGGACGTGTAACCATAGGCGCAGCTGCTGTCCGTCGAAAACCGAATGGCGACACTCGTAGTGCCGCTACTCCACACGGTGACCGGGGTGGCGTCCTGACTCGGGCCCGAGGAGAGAACAAAAGTGTTGGAGCTGAACGAGGTTGTGTCGGCCATCGACACAAGCCAATTGCCGGGCTGCACCAGCACGTAGTCGACACGCAGGTATTGCTCTGCTGCACACAAGACGCCGTACGCTTGCTGGAGGTAGAGGGGGTAGGAAACCTGCATGAGGCCGTTGCTCACACCCTGCGTCGCCTCTGCCGACTTCGCCTGCTGGCAGGCAGCAGCGCGCGCCGCTGCCGTAGCAGTGGCACCTGCCCTCACCGGAACGAAGCGGACGGCGACGTAGCCTTGCGCCAGCGTCGACTTCACTGCCATGTACGCCGCCACCTCGTTCGAGTTCGCCGGGGGGCGGACAAACTCCGTCACGTTGATGGCGCCACTGCTGCCGTTGAAGATGGTGAGAATCGGGCTTGCAGGGGGGTTGACGGCCGGGAGGGCACGGACGATGGTGACCGGTGCTCCGTTGTACGTGACGGCAAACTTGGCGTTGGTCGAGACGCGGCGCAGGCAGACGTAGTGGCCGACGTGGGCCGCATCGGTCGTCACGAGCAGCGCGCTCGGCGTGCCGGCGGTGTCGACGGTGCTGCGGAACGTGTTGAGCGGCAACAGCGAGATCTCCGCCGTTACAGAGGAGCACGTCGACGAGGATGACACGAAGGCAGTGTAGCCGCCCTTTGCGAGAGACGTCGTTGAGCCGCCCAGCAGCGTCACCGGAATCGACGCGGAGACGGCGAAGGTGGCGGCGGTGGTGGTCGCGCCGAGGCCTTGGATGGAGAGGGCGGCGATCACCGTGCTCTTGCCGTTGTACGTGGCGCAGATGCTCTTGCGACCGGACTTGACGCGGCTGACGTACGATGCAGGGATGACGAAGCGTAGATCGTAGCGCGTCACGAAGTAGGGGAGCGGCGACGACGTCGATGGGCTGCACGTGCTGCCAACGACGCCATTGTTGATCATCGTGAAGGTGAGCGCAGAGGTGACGATAAGCGAGATGTCCGTGGTATATAGCACCGCCGTCCCCTCTCCAGCAAAGCGAGCGGTGGCTACGATGCTGTCGGAGTTGCCGCTTGCCTCTTCGCGTATCTGCACGGAGGCGGGCATGGACTGTAGGGCGGTGATGACCGGCACGATGCTCAGCCGCGCAGAGACGGCGGTGGCGGTCGCCGAGCCGTCGAGTGTCACAAGGGCCAAGGCATACGTGGTGGTGGACGAAACGTTGTACAGGCTGTTCGGCACCTGGAATCCGACCGAAGGGGTAGTGGAGGTGGTGGTGTCAGTGAGGAGTGCCGAGACGGGGCCAGACGGGCCGAAGCGAAGCGCCATGACGCTGTTGTCGTTGCGCAGCGCCTGTAGGCTCTGCACCAAGGCGGCGGTGGCTGGTAGATAAATTGCGTTGATCGTGAAGTCCATCACGCTGATGGTGGAAACGACATCCAGCACGGAGTTCTTCAGCGCCTGCATCACAGACGGCACCGTTGGCACAACCGGCGGCGCCGCGGTGGTCGTCGTCGTAGGCGCCGGTGTGGTCGAGGTGGTCGTTGTGGATGTGGTGGTGGTGGTGGTGGACGTAGGCGGCGCCGTGGTGGTGCCGACGTTGGACGTCGACGACTCAGGACTCGGTGTCGTAGACGTGGTTGTCGTCGTCGTCGTGGACGTGGTGGATGTGGTGGGCGTGGGCGTGGTGGTGATCGGTGCGCTGCCGCTGCTGCACAGGAATGTGAACAGCGACACGCTGCCGGATGCGAGACCCCACTTGCCGTTATACCGCAGCAGCACTTGATAGTCCCCGCTTGGAGGTGCTACGAAGGTGCTGGGCTGCCACGTCACGGCGTCTCCGTTGTCCCACGAAAACACGCCATTCGAAACGTGGGCAGGCAAGGCTGCACTGCTGATGCCGCTTGCCACGAGGAACTGCGTTGCCTCGCTGTTCTCATCGGCAGAGTGGATGACGTAGCCGGATGTGCCGCTGCTGCAGCCGCCAACTGTTGTCACAAAAGCAGCACGGCACTGCGCAGCTGCCACGAGGAGGACCACCAAGAGAACAGCGATGCACTTTAGAGTCATTCTCTGCGTGTTTTTTCTCTTTTTTGGAAGGACCGCTACAAGATGGTCGGATTCCTCCACACGCAAAGGGGAAGGACAGGGGAGGAGAAAAAAAAAAGATGCTGTTCTCTTCAAGTAATTACGTCACGATTCTACTCACGTTCCTTCTCGCATCCACTGCCGGGGGTCACCTCAACCGACTGTTGGTGCAAGGAGTACAACAGGAAAAGAGGAGGAGTGATAATGAAACAACGTGGCAACTGCTTCTTTAGGTTTAACCTAGGTTAACGTGGTCAGCACAACCGAATCACACGGAAGTATCCCCAAATGAGCAAAAAAAAAGAGGCAATAGAATAATTATGGGTGAACACTGTATATACAGCACAGTCGCACAAGGTATGACACAAAGTTGTGACCGACCAGCTAGGCTTGTGCGGAAATTATGGTAACAGGGACAGTGAAAGCACTAGCCAGTCGACAGGAGAGACCAAGCGAACGTGAAAAAAAAAGGACAAGAAAAGGAAGAAAGAGCTACTCTTTGGTATAGAGAATGTGACTGGGGTTTTGGGGGGGGATCTCTGATCTGCGGTGTCACGAATAACGATAAGAAGAGCAGGTCAGTAGGTTAGAACAAAACGAGAAGGTGATAGCGGCTTTTTTCTTTTTTTTTTGCTGTTGTTCGTGTGTTTGTTTCCGCGCACCCCAGCAGAAAACGAAACGTGCAATCAGTGTGGTACAGGCGACAACGCAACAAAGCCAGCCAAGACAACCCCTAAACACAGCCTTCAACTAGATAGAAACTGCAAAAAGAAACTCACGCACGGTAGAAAAAAAGCCTATGTGTTTCTTTGTGAAGTCTCCAGCGGCAGGGAAGGGAGGCGTGTCACAGCTATTGTATAGTATTTGTTGAGAGGGGAAGCAAGCGTAATTGCGTTGCTCAGAGATATTGTTGGAACTGAATGCAGTTTCAACAACACGACTTCATAGGGCACAAGACACACGTAAAAAAAAAAAAACATAAGAGAAGCAAAAGAAAGCAACCTCCAACAGGTTGGGGAGAGGGAAAAGAGAAGCAGAGAAAGGAGGAGGGAACAGGAACAACGTTGAGTAGGTTTACAGAGCTGAAAAGGAAACAATGCAGTAGGATTTTGCAAATAGGGTTTGCGATGATTTGGCAACGGCGGAAAGTTGAGCACCGTTTCACTCAACAGAACAGAGAGGACTCAATTTATTTTTCAGCAGCGCAGCGTAGTTTTCGCGCAGTGTGTGTGTGCGCGCTGCAATTGCACTCCAGCAGCAGAAAAGCGCGCAAGGACCAGAAAACAAAGGGAGCTTTCAACGCAGGAGCAATAGCGCTGTCTTCCTTCCCCTCATCCTTGTCTCCGCTCGATCTTTTTTTTTAAATCAGCTTGATGTCTTTCTTTTTGTTTCTTTCTCTCTGCGGTTGCAGGCTCAACACTACCACATAGCACCAGCCTTGCAGAAAAAAAGGCACTACTTCCTTTCTTTGGAAAAAGCAGGTGAACACATACACACACACCCATTCGTGGACCAAAACCAAGCCGAAAAAAAAACACGAGCGATCCAGTACCGGCGAAGAGCTACAACGGAAAAAAAGCGAGAGACAGGGAGCCACGACAACCACCCAGTAATCCAGATCCCACTCAGACGCACTGGGATCACAGCCGACGTTCATCCTTTTGGGGGGAGATGGAGGGGGTTCATCTATATACACATCGTTTCACATTCAGCGGCAAAAAGGAGGCATAAGGAAAAAAGAAAAAAACAATCAGCTCCCGCGTTATGCTTCACGGAGATGACGGATGAAAACGGCAAGGCAGAGCAACAACATAGGGAAACCAGGAAAACAAGAGCAAAGTGCATTAGGAAGACACACACATACACACACTAGAAAAAAAAAGCAAAGCACGTTATCTATGGCCTATCCATCAGGTATCCGGGCAGAAAACAAACCACTTTCCCGCGTGACGGCAACAACGGCAAAGTCGTACGCTCAAAGTGCATGTTCTCGGTGTTGTTGTTATTCTTTGTAGTGGTTGGAGCACTTGCTAGCACGTGGAACATGTTTGTTCTTTGAAGAGAAGGAAAAGTAGGGCGGACTAAAATAGCCGCACATTTCACAGAGCAGCTTGGTCACCGCAGCGGCACGGTAAACAGAAAAGAAAAGGAAAGGGTGGAAAAAAAAGACGCACAAATGTGCGACCAAAAATAAGAAGAGTCCGGCGCGGCATCTGGAGAAAGACCTGTGCGGCAATAAAGGGAGGCAGTCACGTGTGTCTAAATCACCCGTGACAAGGCGTCACGTGTGCATGCCTTTCGTTTGCGTGTTGTTTTCTTCTCCTTTGTTAGTGTGTGTTGTGTGTCTGTGTGCGCTTGTGGGCTTCCCCTTACAGTGACCGCCTCGGAATATCACAGTACAGCGCCACCCGGTACCTTCCAGACACGCACGCCAGCTCGACACACGACAAAAAAAAAAGTGAAGTGCAGCACACAGAGCCGTTGGGGCCCAAATTCAGGGTTGGACCACAACCACCCGAAGCTCGACTCAGAAGTTGAACTCGTCATCGCTGTCGACGGCGTTCGATATGGACAGTTTGCGCTGCTGCGGAACTGAGCGGACAACGTTGGCGCTGGTCACGCTGCCCTGCAGTGCGCTGCTCCCAGCAAAGGGGGCAGAGGTGCTGTTGGCAGAGATGGGGCTGCGGTTGCCCTGGTTGAACAGATTGGCGTACTTAAAAAGGGAGCCGTTGGAGGTGGTGGGTGGCGGGCTGCTGTTGCTGGTGAGCCCCACGTTGCTACTCGTGACGGGGCCCGGGCTGCCGACGCCGTTCGCGGCCATCTGGAACGGATTGTGTGGCTGCCCGGTGGCGACACCAGAGTACAGGGCGGAGCTGCCACCGCTGCCAGTGAAGTACGGGTGTTGCAGACACTGCGTTGCTGTTGGCCGCTCCGCTGGGTTGAAGCGCAGCATCTGTTCAATCAGGTCCACCGCAGCCGGCGGCGCCGTGGAGAGGATCAGGCGCAGAGGAGTGGGGGCTACGGTGGGGAAGCGCATGTTCATACGCCGCGCCAGCTGATAGCCTTCATCCCACTCACTTGGCGCAGGAGAGCCAAGGACAGAGCAGATCTTGAACAGCTGGTCGCTCTCCGACATGCCGGGGAACAGTGGTCGGCAGAGATACAGCTCGGCGAAGATGACGGCGCAGGCCCAGATGTCAATGGGGGAGTTGTAATGCGTCGAGTGCAGCACCAGCTCAGGGGCCCTGTACCACCGCGTCGACACATATTCGGTAAACGGCGGCCGTGAGCGAATCTCCTTTGCCAGCCCGAAGTCAGCCACCTTCACCATGTCGCCAGATATTAAAAGGTTCTCCGGTTTCAGATCGCGATGCATGAAGCCTGCTTTGTGAATCGCCTGCACCCCCAGTAGAGTTTGGCACATGATGCTGCGAATCTCCTTGTCACTAAAGGCCATGGCACCACTCATCTGATCCGCTCGCTGACGCTGGATTTGAAAGATGTTCTTTTCACAGTATTCAAAGATAAGAAATAGCTCCGTCTTTTCGCGGACGACCTCCTTCAGTTTGATCAGGTTTGGGTGCTGCACCTTGCGCAGCGACTGAATTTCACGCAGCTGTAGGCACTCCTCCCAGCTATGGAAGCGCTGCTTCATTTTTTTCACCGCCACAATCTCCCCTGTGGCCGTGTTCTGTGCCTTGCTCACCGTGCCGAAGGAGCCGTCTCCTAACTGTCCAATCACCGCGTAACGCTCCATCGCCTAATCTCACGATGAAACAAATATACAAATGCAGCACAGCTGCTGAACTCAAGAGAGAAGTAGGAGAGGAAACAGACGCAGAAATGTCACGCGGAGTGTTTCCCTCTTGTTGTTTTCAGCGCGGCAGCTTTCGTAAGAGGTGAGGCGTGAAAAGAAAAAAAAAGGAAGAAGCGGGGGAAACAAAGACGTAGTTGGCTCTTTTCAAACATCTGTAGAAGACAGGAGGACAATTGCAGAGTTGCAATGCACTTCTCCACTTCCCTCTCTGATACACTCCTTCTTTTTATTGCACCACCCTGGCACTGCACCGCGGCCGTAAAGCAGGAATATGTGGAGAGAATTGAACGCCTTCGTAAGAGAACACAGGCTCACAGTCTGCGAAGTGTCGCCAGGCACACACAAACGAAACGGAGGCTCGTAGAGGAGTTTTGTTGCGATGCTACAGGCTTTTTCTTTGCTTGTGTTTGAGTTTCGGTCTTGAGGTCTGCTGTTTTGCTCCCTCCATGACACTCAACGACAGGCCCGTGTGGAGGGAAGCATGACTCATAACGCCAGTCACGTACGGAAATGCTTAGCACGAAAAGGGGAGGAGAAAACAAGATAAAGGGAAAACAAGATGACAAGTAACGAGAAAATAAGGAGCTGCGAGTTGCGAATGCAACAAAGCGTACAGCGGGCAGAAAACAAGGAAAAAACAATCACACCAACGCAGTGGTGTGCAGTCGAGCTGCGCACACGAGCACACACCTCACATACACGCACACACACATTCCCACGCATTCACGAGCACATCCACGGAGTTTAGGAAGAGCACTCTTTGTTTCACCCCTTGCGCTGCTTTGTCGGCGTCCACGTAAGATACTGCACATAACTGCGAGGAAGCGAAGAACCCCCACTACAGCGTGCACGAACTTATTCCTGCGGTTTAGGAGTAGGGCGGTTCTTCCCCATCGGCTCACCGGCCTTAGCTCCCCGCAGGTGCATGCCGAAGGCCTTCTCCATCTTTACGATGACGCGCTCATCCGGTACCGCCTTGCCGTTCTCGTACTCCGCCACGACAGACGCGCGCTCAGAAATGCGCTGGGCAAGATCCTGCTGGGACCAGTTCAGACTCTGACGTGCCTTCATGATACGAATGCGCAGCTGCGGGTCCACCTTCTTCACCTTGAGCGTTTCATTGTCCTCGTCCAGCTTCTTTGCGTTGGCGCCGGCGCTGGCCGCCTGCTGGTTCGCCCGCTGGTGCTCCTTGCGCTGCACCTGAACGGTCTGCCCACTCTGCATGGCGCGGTTGGCGTCGCGCTCGCTCACGTTGCGTGGCTGCGCCGCGGCACCGCCGCGGCGTGCCTGGAAGTTGAAGCGCTGCTCCTCCCAGTCCTGACCGGTCGGAATCGTACCCCTCGGCATTGTGACCTTGACGTACAGGAATAAGAGCGAGGAAAAATGTATAGTGCAAAAGCGCTTTTAAACAACAGAAACGGCGAGGAAGAGCCGAAGATGGAGGGCGTTTTTTATGTTTCAATTAAGAGGGAAGGAAAAAGAAGCAAACAAGCACAGGCGGAGATATCGATATTCTGCTCCGAGATGGGAAGGCAAAGGAAAAGGGGAGTGCAGCACACAAGAAAGTAAGAAAGAAGGTAGAGGAAGAAAACGTGATCCGCGAAATGTCACAGCACAGTTCACGAAGGAGCCGAGGCGGCCTCCGCTGCAATGGGGATAGGTGGTTTGGTGCCACGTGTACCTGTGAGTTGGTGAACGTTTGTACACTCCTACATCCAGATACCCGCATATAATAATAAAAAGCGCGCTACTCTTCAGCGTAGAAAGATCTTTGTTTAGCGTTCTTGAGCCCCACCGCTTCAACGCAGAGAGTGACTGGGTTGGGCTCACATGTAAGTTGGTAGGGCATGCGAGCAAAACACACCAACCCCACTCATCCTTTTCGACCCGAAAAGTCAAGGTTCGTGTTTTCAGCGATCTTTTTTTTCTCTTTACTCCTTCTAGTGTCCACTAATTGTATTGCACTCGATAGAAAGAAACAGACCAAAAACACAAAAAAAAAGAGCATCTCAACGCCCAA
Source organism: Crithidia bombi (assembly GCA_900240985.1). Taxonomy (NCBI): domain Eukaryota; phylum Euglenozoa; class Kinetoplastea; order Trypanosomatida; family Trypanosomatidae; genus Crithidia; species Crithidia bombi. The sequence goes on from OESO01000049.1 coordinate 47,409, forward strand.
CGAGCAACGAGGGCGGAGCCGCAAAAGCGTGGCCCCCGTGAAACGCACTCCTTTTGTTTTTTCTTCCTTTTTTTGGCTGCATCCTTCATGCACTGTATTTTTTTCCTTTTTGTTAGCCTAATCGTATTAATATTCCTTTCTCTCAAAAGTGGAAAGTGAGGCACCAGACACGTGACGCAACGTCGCTCTCGGAGACATCTATCACTCTTGGGAAGAACGGGCGACCACGTTTCCTGTGCACGTTTTTTTTTTCCCCTCCACCTTTGTTTTTCGTTAGTTACTTTGAAAATATAGAGCTTTTCCTTCTCCTTTTTGTTCCTCGGCGAAGCTCAGCGCTCTGATGATCCACCTGGAAAACAAGCTCTTGCATGCTTCTGCACGACCATCAAAGTACATATAACAGACTTGAGTCTGGAAAAAAGGAGCAAAAGAACGGACACCAACGGACACCCCCGCACACACTGTCGGGTGGTGTATTTAGTAAAGTAAAACTCGTTACTACGAGTTTTAGTTAGAAGAGCTTCGAGACACAATGAAGAGCTGGCTGGAAAACAGAAAAACAAGGACAAAAAGGGAAGAAGCTCACTGATAATGCTCAACCTCCTCTGTAGTACGGCTTGATCGCGTCCACACCGGACAGCACGAGCGCACCAGCGATCCACAGATTTTCTCACAGCACCGCGGAACAGCGAGGACACCTGTATTACGCACACGGCGAGCATCTCGAACGAGCGGTCTTGCCAGACCAGACGGCATCATCATGCGACGGCGCACCGCGATACAGCGGGTACGAGAGCAACTCAGACACCCAGCACCCCGCGGAACACGAGGCAGACGACCTCCCGTCTTCACGCCACGACCGCGACAGCACTCGAACGAGTTCTTGTAGCTTCTTGACACGACCCGGAGGACGCCATCATCCATGCGACGGCGCACGCCGTGTCCAGCGGGTACGGAGATCAACAGACACGATCGGTCACACACCCAGCCCAGCAGGAAGTTGCCGACAAAGTTGTTCACCGCGGCAGACATGGAGGCTCGGCAGCGTGTCATACCAGACCGAACAGTGCAGACCGCGGTACACGATATACCAACGCAGACGACACCGAACCCGCGTACACCAGACTCGCAGCAGACCGCGCTCGTCGTTGAAACGTCTTCACGAGAGGTCCGATCATGGCCGTTGTACTGCCGAGCGCGCCTTTCTTCGCGCGATGCTTTCGTGTCGTTCTTTGCGCAGGCGCGTACGCACGTGTAGTTCCTCAGCGAGGTATCCACGGAAGCACGCAGCGACACAGCACAGCGCCAGCGAGACCACGGACGCCCTCATGTTGCCCATGAGAGACCACTTCATGTGAGCCGTCCTTCTCCTTCTTGTAGTTGAACATGCGCTGAACCTTGTCCTTGAAGGCGAAGTTCAGCGCCTGCGTCGGGAAGTAACGGATCACGTTCGGACAGGTTATGCCGCAGCCCAGCGCGTACACGGCCCTCCGTCTTCAGCGTGCGCGTCAGGCGCAGTCCAACACACCGGTGGTTTTACGGGCGGTCCAGCGTGGCCCCTGCTTGAATCATCCTCACCCTGCGTTCTGCCCAACGCAGCTTCACACGCTCGATGGGGGGCGGCGGCCGTCTTGGCGGCGGCCAGCGGGCAACACACCGCTGATCATGAACTCCTCCCAGAAGCCGAGCTTTGGGGAGGTCATCCACGCCGAGACCTTCTTCGGCGCAGAGGGCCGGCGGAGGCGGGAGCGGAGTTAGCACCGGACATTGTTTGTCGAGTGTGTAATAGGGGAAAGCACAGGAGCGAGGAGAGGTGAGAGCTACAGCGATGAGCGACGCAACAGCAAAACGTAGAGAGACACAGTGAGGAAAAAAAGAGATGAATAGAGGAAGTGGATGTGTAAAGACAGACAATTGGCAAGGTGAGAAAGACACCGTTATGACCGTTGCAGAAACCGAACGAGAGGAAAGGGGAGAGGATAAGCAATCAGGAGTGCAGAAAAGGGAGTAGGTATTCCGGTTGTCGTGAGAAGGTGATGGAATGCACCACAGCCGATGAGGAGTAACAGACTCGGTTTCTTTTCTCGTCTGGAGATTACCGAAGGTCTAGTGTAGCTTATCCGTCATTCTGTTCTTCCCCCTCTCCCTCCCCCTCCCCCCCCCCACCTTACCCTTTCCCTCTCTCGCTTCCAGCAACAGGCGCTTCAGAGTGCGTGTCGTTTTTCTCCTCTTCTTTCAGGAAAAACTGCAACGCTATATAGGATACTAGGTGAGTTTCGCAGTGCGCAAGAGTGCCATGCGAACGAGTGAATGGAAGGTAATTGAATTGTGGACGGTCCTAGCCGGCTTTCGTTTTGTCCTGCCTGGTTTCGGAACGCTTGTTCAGCTACTTTCTTCTTCACGCGTGACTACCCCCGTTTATTTACTTCATTGCCGTTGACGCAGATGTCTTGTCTCACATCGCAGCATTAACGTTACTCCTTAGTGAAGTCCTCAAAGAAAAAAGAGAGGAGAAACGCAAAAAGACAACGGAGAAGTGTAAAACACAAAAGCGGAAAACACTAACAGTAAAAGCAAAACAGAAAAGAAAACACGCGCTCTACCGACGGATGTTGCTTTTATTATTATTATTATTATCAGTGGCCGGTTTTTTTTTCTTTCTAAGCAGCTTGACTGAAAGACCCCATGTCAGTCATTTCATCCAGCAGTAAGAGGCATGGAGTTCGCACCCCCTCTCGGGCTAGAATACTCTTTTGGTTCGCTTGCCTGCTGTTCGCCCCATTTTCGCTGCTTCTGTGTGTACAAGAGAAGCGCACCTCACTCTCGTATTACCCCAGTCAGAAAGCGAACAATGCACGAGTGGATAACAGAGGAGCGAAAAGAAAAAAATGCGTTGCTGACGAAAAGATGCGAGGTACATTGCACCCGTGAAGGCCACTAACTCGCAAACACACGTTCACACAAACGAGCTGAGAGACTTGGGGGCGCGATGTCCAGGACGTGCAACATTGGCTTTGCCACGCTGAAACGGGTTTAGCATGTCGTTCGCACAGTACAAACGTTCCCCATTGAGTTCTTTGCCTTCGAAGAGGTTTTTGGATTGTAAACGACCGGACACGTTCCATCAATGCGAAGCAGGCCAACTTGAATAGTACTGCAGTTCTCCTCGCGCTTGCCGTGCCCCGCTTCCTTCTTGGCAGTCCACACAACAACAAGACTGGGCCTTTACCCCTAACGGCAAGTGGAGGGGAGAAGCTGATATAATGTTAGTAGCAGGCACACTTTAAGGGAAAAAGGGGGTGGAGAGGAAGGAAGAGAGGGAATCGATATAATACACAGAAAGAGACGAGCAGTATACCAAAAAAAAAAAAGAATGGTAAGGGGACGGAAATTGAAAAAAGGGGGGAAACTAAAAAAAGAGTGAGAGAGCCAGCGTATTACGTTGCGTCTTCTTCTTTTTACGGGTCTTAACGCCTTCACAAAAATCGAAGAATGGAATAGAAAAGAGTAGCAGCGGCCGCGCAGGAGCATTGTCGTTCATTCCATGTGAGCGATAGCACAAAGACAACAACAACCCCGTAAAACGGGCGGATGTTAAACGAGCCTGAGAGGGTAAAAAAGGGAAGGAGATCCGGAAAAGAAAAGAGGTTCGCTATATCAGAAAAGCGTGAGTGGGTGTTCTTGTTCTTTGATTCGCTGAAGTGAAAGGCAAATACACGCACAAACACACGCACAAACGGGGCAATGAAGAAAAGAAAAAGCAAAGGAGAAGAAAGCGATTCGTTTCGTGAGAAAAAGAGTGCGCGACTCCATCCTACGACGTTTGTTAGCGAGACAGCGCACTACACGGAAGAAGAAGGAAAAAAAGATAGCTGAAAGGCGTGTGCGTATGCGCACGTGTGTCTTCACAAAGCCTGTAAAGAAGCGATAACAAAAAAGTGAGCAGCGGGCGTGGATGGAGAATGGTCTTTCTTCTTCGATAATAGAAAGAATAGAAGCGTGCTGACACTTATAAGCAACGAAGAGTAGTAATAGGAGTATTGAGGGGAGTGGCGATTTTACCACTAGTGTGTGGTGATCTCAGGGGAAGACCGCCGTTGCTGTGTTTTGCAGGCATCTACCAGGCAAACAAGACGGCCGCAAACACTGCTGCAGCGTGCAAAGCAGGAACACTGCGCTGCCCCGCCAAGCCGTTGCTCGGGTCGTCTCCCTCAGGATTTACGCAAGAGGGTGGTGATGAACAACTCGACGCACAAGAGTCGGAGATCTGGGGAATTGTGCCAAAGGTGGCGATCAGAGCGTTCGGCAGTATTTGGCCTTTTAGCCACGCGCTCGGCGCGCACGAGCACAGTCCTGTATTCCCTTGTAGGTTGAGAGTAGCGAGCTCAGACGCCCCGAAAGTGCCCCACTCATCGCTCAGCGTGCCAGCCAGCTTTGAGTGCGAGAAGTCAAGGGAGAGCACCGACACAAGTTGGTTGGCGGACCACGACGGCAACAGCCCGCACACCTGCGTGCGTGCGACCGAGAGGAAAAGAAGATTGTGCATGCCTTGCCACGACGTCGGGACGACTGAAGCGACGGACGTGTTGCTGAGGTCGAGGTACAGCAAATTCGTCAGCTCACCCCACGACGGCGGAAGTGTGCCAGTGATCCACGGGTTATTGGAAAGATCAATCGTCCGCGCTGCAACAGCGCTCTTAAAATGAGACGAAATGGACGGCAGCGAGCCTTTCAGGCCTACGCCGCCGAGATCCAGCGCAAACCCGTTGTTTCCCGTGTTGAACTTGCACAGTACACCCCCGTAGTTGCAAAACTCGTAGTCGTTCCACGTTGAGAAGATGTCCACCGCCGCGTGGCTGGCGGTCGCGTCGAGGTCGGTGCCGAGGTGTTTTTTGATCACATCCAGAAAATTCCAGTTGACATCCATGAAGTTGAGCAGGGTGTCGTCAACGGACTCGCAGCGCATCGCAAACCGCCCGCACGCGTTGGAGGCCAGCGCGCACTTCAGTGTGGCAGCGTCGTTGTCTACGCCGACAACCAATACCTGGTACGACTTCCAGGTGCTCGGGATGCACCCGCAGAACTTGTTTTTCGTCACGTTGAAATACTTCAGCTGTGGCCCAAAGCTGCCAAGGCTTTCGGTAAGCCCGCCGTACATTGTGTTCGCGCTGACATCAAAATACTTAAGGTTCGGCATGTTGTCCGCCTCCCAGTTTGGCAGTCCGCGGCACAATTTGGACCCTGAGATGTAAAGCTCCTCGAGTCTCCTCATGCCCTCCCACGCGTTGGGGAGGTCGCCGCCCACGGCGCAGTCGTTAAGATTGAGTGTGCGCAGATAGCTCAGCTTTCCCCACGATGCGGGAAGGCTGCCGGTGAGACTAGGATTGTTGGACATGTCGATGGATGCCAGCAGCACACGCGATCCCACAGCAGTGACGGGAACCTCCGGCAGGCTACCGTCGAGCTGCGCACCAGAAAGGTTGATGGCCACCTCGGTGACACCATCGGCCGTCATACTGCATGTAATACCCCTCCAGCTCCCTCCGCAGTAGCCAGGGGATTTGCCCCAGCTGGTCAGCTGCTTTGGAAAACTCCGACGCAGCGCCTCAAGAAACTCCGCCGTCTCAGACTCCACACTTCCCTCATCTACCGAGTTGCACTGCTGGTTTAGGTTGCCACAGCCGTTGACAAAGGCACAGGCAGGATCCGTGCCGGTTGCCGTCATCGCACTGTCCAACGAGCGCATCAAGAGGGGCTTGTCCAGCCACGAATCGGGCACACAGCCGCAAAAAAAGTTCTTCCGCAAGTCCACCGTTTCCAAGGGCAACGCTGCCCACGAAGAATCAAGTGTGCCACCCATGTGATTGCTCGACAAATCTGCGTAGTGCAAGGGAGGGGAATGAACATCGTCCCAGGTCGGCAGGGAGCCACAGAGGCGGGTGTGGGTGATGGCCAAGTACTCCACGTACCGCAGCGACGCCCCAAAGACGGTAGGCAGGGTACCCAGGATGGCGAGGGTCGACAACTCCACCTTGCGGGCGAGCGACAGGACCTCCACCAGCGATGGCGGTAGTGCGCCGACGACGCCAGAGTTGTTGTTGATGACAAACGAGTCGATCAGCACCGCCGTCCCGTCGATGCCGGTAAAAACGTCGGGAATCGACCCGGAGAGGGGCAACGCGGAAAGGTTGAGGCTGATGCCGACGCCACAGGTACGAGGGCAGTCGACGCCCTGCCAGCGGCAGTAATCCTCGCCACTCCAAGACGCAGCGGCTGCGGCCTGCATGAACGGACTCGCCTTCAACACTTGCAAAAACGCCCTTGTGTCGGCGTTCAGCTGCATTGGCGACGTGCACTTGTAAGACGCGCACTTGCTCTGGCTCAGGACAAGTCCAATGTTTGCACGGCGCGCGGACTGCATGAGGACTGGGACGCTGCGGTACGAGTTCGGCACGCACCCCGTGAAACCGTAGCCGTCAAAGCCAACGTATGTGAGGTTCGCCAGCCCCACCGCCCATATGGCGAGGTCGCTCGAAAGCTCTCCAGTTTTGGTGTTTACAGGGTTCGAAACGTCAAGGATGCGAAGACTTTCAAAGTACGTCGGGCTTGTCAGATCGTCCAGTATGTTGCTAACACTCGTTTCACTAAGCAGGAGTACTTCTAGATGCTTCATGCCTAAACCTAATCGCACCACACTCAATTCGTCCACCTCTGTACGGTGGAGGTCCAGGACGACAAGATTCTCCAGGGCCTCCCATTCATCAGGGATGCTGTCGCGCACGTTGGTGTTGCTCAGGTTAAGGAACTCGAGGTTGCTGAGGTAACCCCAGTCGTTTGGCAGGTCATCGTACGTGTCTGTGCTGCTGAGGTCGAGCACTCTCAGATGGGACAGCTTACTCCAGTCGTAGCGCAGCTTGCTCCTGAGGTGGAGGTTGAAGGACATGTTGATGGACTCAATTAAGATCATTGACCCATCAAGCCCGTTCACTTGGGGGTATCGCCCCTCAAGGTCCAGTCCGGACAGCTCCAGACTGGCCAGTCCCGTTGTTGCATTGCACGAAATGTACTCCCAAGAGCAGTAGTTGATGTTTTTTTGAGGCCACAATGCCTTGAGCTTCGGTAAGTCGTCTCTAAAGTACAGGAGAAACGTGAAGGTGGGGTCACCGCTACTCGCTTGCACCCGCGGCGCGTACAGAAGCAGACACACAATCACAAAGACCCAAATGGCAAGCGCACAGGGAGCGGGAGAGGAACGATGTTTTCGAAGGATCATTCTACCATGCGGAGTAAGACGCGCCAGCTGCAGATCGCGTTCTCTTCGATTGCATTTATGAAGTAGCAGGCGCACCAAAGCACGGAAAAAAAAACAGGGAGGGAGGGCTGTACGCGGTTGATTCGCGAAAAAAAAAACCGCAGGTGGCGTCAGGATCCTGATGTGATGTGTGTGTAGCAAGTTCGTTGCAAGGAGGCGACGTTAACAGAGATGAAGCGTCAACGCGAGAAAAAAGAGAATATGAGCAGAAGAAGCGACGAAGAAAGAAACAGACGCGTAAGCGAGGCTGCCCTCCGATGGCCAATGGGAAAGAGTGCCATTGTACGGCACTCATGACAGCAGGGTTGTCAACCACACGAGAGAGGACCTAGCATACACCAACGCTCGGAAGCGGCCACTCGACCGACACCCCCGCAGCTCCGGCGGTCCGCCTCGCTTCGACTTTGAAGCGGAAACTCAAAATGAAGGCCGCAAAATCAAACTCAGCTGCACAGCTCACCGTGCCCACCTCATTGTCTGTGGACCGTCTCTACCCCTCTCCGCTCCTTCAACAGAGGTTCAACGTGGACGCACAGGAAGCACAGCAAGTGAGTGCTGCCATGACGGCAGCCACACCCAGTGTTTTTTTCTAGCCACAAACATCGCCACCACATCTTCTTCCGAACCGCTAGGTGCCCTTGCACTCCCTCTTTTTCTTCAACTCTGCCTTTCACATTTTCTTAAAGAAGCCATATTACCGTTCATGCACAATAAAACTCCACCGCATCACACCCTGGCTCCTCCGATAGCGATGCGGTGACATCGACGGGGAAAGAAGGGCGAAGTGCTGTTTCATGAACTGCGTTGTTTTTCTTCTCTTTCTTGTTTTCCTGTTTTTTGCTTTCGCAGCACCACCCCTTCATAACGCTACTAAGTGACGCCGTGAACGAACTTCTTTATTAAACCCTTTCTCTCCACCTTTTTCTTTTCGCTTTTTAGCAAAGGTCCTCGGGCGACAAAGCCGACACATCCGTTTTTTTTTGGTTTTTATTGTTTTATCAATGAAATGGTTCGACCGCGTGAGTGACCAGAAAGTTACATACAACATTGCAGGAAGATAGATAAACAAATATAGATAAATACTACTGAAACCCTCCTACTCCGTCAACAAGGACTACTGTGAACAAGCACTGATAACAACCGAAGGTATAAGAAAAAAAAAAAGGCTGAAAGCAAACGATCCACAACTGGCAACGCAAACAGGACGGAATATCAGCAAGAGACACTCACTATTCCGGCAGGAACTCGGAACTTCATTGTACCGGAGTGAGCTGTTGTATAGGCGGCCGTTGCAAGTTCTCTACTAAGGTGAATTAGGCCGAGTCTAGCCCGTGCCACCGAGTTGACCCGGCTAGTTTCTTTCTGCCTGTAACTAGCCAAACAGCCGTAGTGTGCAATACGAGGACAGCCTCTTGTTAGACCGCCTGCGGAGACAGCCTCTCAGGGCGAAGACGAAAGGTCTAGGCTGCTTGCTTGCCCTCGTGTGAACTCCTATTGTCTCTGTTGAACCTCCTCTGGCTAAAGACATTTCTGTCTTTTCAGGGGTTATAGCATGCATATAGAGAAAATAGTTTTGTTTTGTCATCTTGTTTTTTTGTCATACATAATGTCTAGTGATGAGATACGGGCATGGTATGCTTTTCTGAGTGTGGTCAAAATAGCTCAAACTATTGCCTAAGTGCTGGGAGGACGTGGGACGGGGTTTGCGATTCTGGCGACTTGAGTTTCACAACTCAGAACGTTAGCAGATGAGAGAAAAACACCGGGGGGGGGAATAGGAATGACGGAACTTTAGTGGTTTCGTTCATACAGGGTTAGACTTTGCAACCTCTCGCTCGCGAGCGGAGACGACTGCGCAGAGACTTCGCTTGTTTCCCACGCGTTTGTTCCTTGCTCCACAACTGTGCCCTCGCTGCTCACGAAAATGAGACGCAACGCAAATACTGCAATTGCGGTCGCTGTACAAGTCTATGGTAAGTAAAAAGAGAAGGCCGGCGAGCAACGTTCCCCACGTTGTGTTTGAAGCTTCCGCCCCGTCCGAAATTGCTTGTAAAAAGAAGGCAGAAGGAGCTGCAAACGACGAAGAACATTTGATGGAATAGCTGGTACCAAAAAGCCGTTAGCGTCCGAGAAACCCACAACACTCCGTTTCTGGGAGGTGTTTCACAAAGTAGACTTGATATGAGTCGAAGGAAGTAGAGTCTACCGGCAACTATCCGTACCTTCGCATTTCATGACCAAACGTGCCGGATCACTAGAAAGAGTTGCCCTCAGTAGTGACTGGCTACAGGTACGTCTACCACTCTCTTGTTTCTCCTTGTGGTGACGCAACGTTGCAATAGTATGACATTACAACAAATGCAAAAATAGGAGAACTTTCCAGCTCTGGAAAATCTAAGGGCAATCAAAAGGAGACGAAGTAAAGGAGCAATGTAAGAGGGACACAGAGACAGAAAAGTTGAGGCGCTGCGATGCCACGTTGATGGCATGAGTAGGTGGGCCGCAGTAGTTATGTGTGTGTGTGTGTATTTTTTGCTTAGTTTTGACCAAGTTGTGACGTGCTTCGAGGGATGCAAGGGTCGAATTTTACAGGAGACGATTGAGGCGAGGGCGAGGGCCGCCGGAGACGCGGCTTCTTCCAGAGCGCACTACTGGAGGGGTTCGACCGAAGACCCTCCTCAAGTACTAGTCGCCACAACGGCGACCGCGCGGTTCTGCCGGCGGGCGGGGGTAGCTCGCACACTTCGACGAACCGTCTTTGGTCCCACTCTACTAGTTCGTCCCGTGCGACCTGGCGGGCATTGTTGCCACACAACCTGACGGACTGCGCGTGCGACTTCTGCCTCCCGCACATGCGCGACACCGCGCCTTGGGACAGCTTGCACTAGGCAATGAAGGGCTGCGTCCCGCGACTTGGAAGCGGAAGTTCCTGTTCAAGTTCGCGTACAAGTTGATGTTCTTCCTCTTCCTGCCGATGTACTTCACCAAGTACCCGTTGTACCGCAGGGCCACCAGAGCGACCACGACACAGCGACACGAAGCACATGAGCGACCTGATGCACGCATGCGCGGACCGCTTGGCTGTGCTTCAGCCGCTTCTTCCCGCCGCGAGCCGTCATGTTGCCGTACTAGCTGACGATGCACTTCTGCAAGTTCTCGCTGCCAGACGACCCAGACATGGCGCCCGAAGACGCACAGCACGCCAACATTAGTAGCGCATGGCGCCGAAGATGAAACCAGACATACTTTGCGACGTCGGGTACGAGCGGCCACTTGTTGAAACAGCACTTGAAGGACGACCCGACCCAACACTGCTAGCACACAGACCAGACTAGAGCATGGGCGACCTGTGCCACGCGGCAGCGTACTACTACTGCAGACCATGACCGTTCTTGATGTTCTTGAGCAAGCTCACGAAGCGGCACACGCACTTCTGCCTCCCACAACGGAGCGACAAGGCGCCACGACCACGCTTGTAAGAAGCACCATAGCGACCACGCGAGCACGACAGGCCACACCTGCGCTAGTTCGGGCATGATGTAGGCGCGAGCACGCTTCTTCCTA
>OESO01000049.1:63765-188677 GCA_900240985.1 Crithidia bombi
AGGAGAGATGCCGAAGAAGCCGAAGGAAGGCTTGTTCTCTCCCTTCACCGTCAAGTGTGCGTGCAGTACCAACCACTGCAGAACCGAATTGTAATTGCAGCAGTCGTACACTGATGGGTATCGGCTGCTCTCCTCTTGGAGCTGATATTTCCTGTTCTAACACGCACTGAGAGTTTGTTCCCCTTTTTATCTGGTAAGCAATGGATAGGTGTGAGACTGGTTTGCTAGCTTACAAATGAATGTCTGCTTACACGCAAAGGAAATGGGGTTACCACCACAGAAGGTGGAGCAGCAGGCACGTTGGAGAGTCGAATGAGTAATGAAAATGGAAATGTCAGCCGTTTGACGCATTCAGCGTCTTCAACGATGGGAGCTATCGCCAACGCAAGCGTTCCCTCTCCTTGTTAAAACGGCTGTTCATTTTTACATCAAGAACACATGAAACAGGACATACAATTAAAAAGGTGGAATAACAGGGAAGGGTTTGGCTGATAAAGAACGGCGGAGTTTCACAGAAAATACAACGACGGGAGGATCATTTCGAAACTGAAATTTCAACAGCGGATGACAAAACTGCACTGGCTAAGCACCGTAACTAGACAGAAAGGATCATGTTGCAATGCGTATTTTCCGCTCTCCGCTGCAAAACACTTTTTGCCTTTCGACCAGCAATCGAATGAAATCATCACTGTTTGCTTAAAGGGTAGGAACACCTTTTTCCGAGTTCCGGGGGAACGTCGCCTTTTTTTAATCAAGTCACATCCCTGTGGTTGGCTTGCTTTTGTTCGTCGGAATTGTTTGTTCTCCAGAAGGAAAATAAAAACGTATTCGTAGTCTATACCCTTTCAAAGAACACAGCAAACGAAGAACCGCGAAACCCATCTTGCAGCACGTAAAGAAGCGATTTTCGCTCTTTTTTTTTCGCATGCAGGATACAGGAAAGCTGTCGAGCACATTATTCCAAAGATTGTGGGGAGAACAAGAGTACAACTTCTAAGCACGCGAAAAAGATTGCTTGCAATCTTGATAAGTGTGCCGAAGCCGATACACGACCTTCAAAGGACACTAAAAGCACCTGGGGTGAATTGCTTGAACATGATACCTCTCTTTAACCATCATTCAGACCTGTATAATTTGCAAATCTCTTCCCACAGAAAAAGAAACTCGAATACTAACTCCAACAAAATCAGCTACTTACCGGCTGTTTGCACAAAAAACACACTCAACCCACACCGATACACTGAATCCCTTGGCTGACCGAGCAACAAGTGGAAGATGTACGAAACGGAACAAAGGTAAACCATTGCACGAGTTGATACAGAAGTTAAGCTGTTTTCACCCGCCGTGTTTTTTTTCTGTTACTTTCAAGCAACACTTACGCAAATTCTCCGAGTATTAATAAAGGTCCGCACTAACCACCAAGATACCTCATCATGTTTATCAAAGGCGTTACTTGGGCACTAACAGTAGTAACAAATGCAGCGACAAATAAGCTGGTTGCCGTTCACGAACGAAGAGGTACACCTCTTCGTTTTTTTTCCCTCTTTCTCCAGCTTTTGGAGAAGAACAGAACGCTTTCTTCGTCACAGCTTTGAATATGGCTGTTATGAGGCTCAACGGTTGAATAAAGCTCTGGAAATGTCAAAATGAAATATAAGTTGGAAAGGCGGCGGTAAAGACGCAAGAAACGAGGAGCTCGAACATCCTTTTCAGTAAACCTGAAGCAGAAGAACACGAGAATAAATGCTAAAAAAAGCTGTTCCACAAAAAAACACTCAGTTAGAATCAGGTAAGACCTTAGGGGCAAAATCTTCCTTGAGAAAGTAATTCGTTTCTGATACAAAGTGTCCCACGCAACACGGAAGACCAAACTTAAACTACAATGATAGAACGCAACCGAAATGCAGGGAAAACAGAACCATTAAAAGAGAGCGTGAAGAACGCTATGTGTAGCAAAGTTGTTCGTAAGTTTCAGCAAAGAAAAAACCCGATGTTGCTTCTCTCTTGAAACTCCTAAGAATTAAAATATTAAAATAACTAGTTATTTCGCGCAACGTAAACAAACAAACAAACAAACAAATAAACAAAGAAAAAAAAAGCAGCTCCTGCAAAGCACTAAAAAAAAAGGAATTGCAGCACAGAAAACAGAAAAAAAAAACTAACAAACGTATAAATAAGCACCACAGAATTGTGATACGCGCTTCACTTAGTCTCGACATTAGCGGGGGAAATGAAGAGCCTAATCACGAACACAAAAACGAGAGCATCACTGACCGCCAAAAACAAAACTCCACGCACGCACAGAAAAAAAAAAAAACATGAAGGTAGGCAAAAGCAAATAATGCCGCTGAGAGTGATTCAGTTGACCCAATCTTCTATTTGCAAAAGACGAAAGTGAATTAATGAACAGTTAGCCTTGTGCGAGTGCTTTTGAGCCATCCCTTTATTCCTCCAGCAAATGCGATTTGAAGACAAAGGAGATCTAACCACAACGAAATGGAGACGCTTACTGAGCTGCAGGAAGACGCTTCCCACTTTAAGCGAAGAGGAAAAGCCACGGAGCAGACGCGCGATTTTGCCAGGCTTTAAAAAAGCGTGAAGCAGCATAACCTTTTTGCAGTGCAACCAAAGAACAATATTAACGAAATAGCTGCTTTTCACGTCGATGGCACGACGACAGATGTTTTAGCACCCAAACAAACGATTCTAACACCAAATCGACACCTTGCTACCGCTGCTTTTCTAATTGTTAATAACACGGCAAGAGCAAATAAGTGACAACAAACAACAGGTGCCTTATAAAATCTTAATCATTACTTCGCCTTCTCAATTTATGTCAAGCACGTGGATGCTTTGAGTGTAGTGCTTAACTTTCCTTAGCAGCTCTAGTTCCAAACAAAAAGCAAAAAAAAAGATAGAAAATACTCGGTTGAATCCCTATGCGACTAAAACTCCTTTGCAAAAAGTGCCTCTTTGCGTTGCGTGGGCAACAGCATTGGACACCTCTGTTCGTATTGTATACAAAGCGAATAAGTAGGATGATAGCCTTTCTGTCTCACACACACACAAAAAAAAGACTTGTCGCGTCACTTGAGAAAGCCTACTGAACTGAGCGATACACGCGGCGTTTCTGCCTTTCGATTCTATCCTTCAACTGTTTGATTTTGAAGCAAGATGCTTCACTGACTGTAATTGGCCTCCTTTCAATTAGTTTCCTGATTATTGAAAACAGAGACTTTCGAAAATGAGAATAACAAAGAGCAGGAAAAAGAAACAACCAGAACGTGAAGAAGAACAGTTTCATTCAGAGTTGGGGGAAAAGTGGGATTAGCAGTCGTAGCTAACAAACAAAACACTCTTGTGTATTCGTCCATTTTTCACAGAACACCCCGTTCTGCCGGGAAATAATTAACAACTCTGTTGTCGAAGTTTTTTTTTTCTCCTCACAACACCCTGTTCATCGCTGTGTGATGTGCATTTAGCTGTCAACCAAGGTCAGCATTTCACAATCTAAAATGAATAGACTCACCATATGCAACGCGACCAGCTGGAATGAAGAATTGCTTCTGCTGAGACTTCCTCTTATAAGGCTGTATTGGGACGCGTTTCGCACAGACACTCCTGGTCCCTCCCCCCTTCCCCTCCGTCTCGTGCTTTCTTCACCTACCTTTGGTAAGGGCTTCGACTACGTTTCCGCAGTTGACCTGCTCTTCACTTGGTGTTGTGGTGAGATTTAGTAATCAGCTGCAAGCGGAACAGGGACGGGTTGAACACGAAAGCTACTGGAGGGGGCGAGGCAACTGCAACGATCGTCTTTTGCACGACATTACACAGACGATACGACAACCGCATCTAACAAAAATCAATTCTCGTTTGAGTTAAAACACTGGTAGGTGAACAGGTACACAACGAACAACTGCTCAATAAGGTACGCCCTCCTCTACCTCTCCCCCCCCCTACTCTTCCTTCCTTTCCCCCTCCGCTACCGTTGCACAAAAATCAGCCTACAAGGTGACCTCTTCTACACCCGCCTAGATCTCTTTCAAGGAGTTGTATTGCTCGACTTTTTCAACGCTCCTTTGACACACAAAAGTTCTTTTCCTGGTACTCACTTGAAAGCTGTGACTCTGTTGCGATGCTCGCTGCGTTTTCGGCGTCATGACAACGTGTATTCCGCAGTTGGCGACCGTTCAAGAAAACGTAAAGCACAAATTGTCGCTTACGTAGACTCCTTATAGCGCTTTTCAACTCCTCGGAAAGAACCGTCCAAGACATTTACAATCTTGTCGTTGCAGCATCGACAACCGGTCTTTGCGACATGTTGCTGCTGTTGCTGTCTATTTCACGGGATGCAGCTGACTGTGCATATTGGCAACGTGATGTCCAAGCAAATGGAGCCTTTTTCCTTTTTTGCAAATGAACAGAAGGCCCGCCAACCCTTTAAACGACTCATATACTTTCGTTCTCCAAGAACCTGGTGAAGTGCTCCCCAGAGTGTTCCACTACGCTTTTTTATTTTTTTCTGGCCAAACAACTATCTTCCTACGAGGTAAACTACAAATGACGTTTGCGTAGTTGATGGCGGGGCACCTGATGTTCAGCTGCGGGACAAGGAGAAGTGTAGCACGAACTGAACCCTGCTTCGTTCTTTTTTGTTTGTTCCGCGAGCGACTGCTGGTAAAACGTGCAGATGAGATGAAAGCGGGCTTACAGCTACTTCCTTTTTAGTCTGCTCTTTGTCTCGTTTGGCAATGCCTTGCCTCTGGAGCTAATGTCTTGGGAAAGGTGGTGCGCAGCGTTTGAATTTGTGTCTTGTTTTGATCTAGGAGCAGGGCTGCACTTGCGGTGTGCTGCAGACGTGGTGGTAATGTAGAATGGCGGATTTCTTATGTTCTTCCTTTTCTTTTAGCACTGCCTGTCATTAATAAGCGCCAGGGCAAAAAGCTGCAGTTTTGCAATGTGCCAAAACCTACTTAGAGGCCCGATAATTTCGGTTTTTTTTTTAGTGAATACTCATCACACTTTTTTCGTCGTAGAAGCCTTCATCAGCCTTATCTCATAGTACGTTCATTGTTTATCGCTCATTTACATCGTCTCACGGAGCAAGGAAAGGACGCGTCGTGCTCGCTTCTCCACATTTATGGGCAGGAGACAACACTGAAGTTTCATGAGGGCTGTTTACGCAGTTAAAAAGAAAAAGCGCTTTGAGTGTTGTCGCTCTGTTGGTTCGAGAGTCTTGGCGTTTCGGAGTACGCTGTACACTAGTTGAATTCCCCCACCTGTGATGCAAAGAAAACAAGAATTTGCTGGCCACCGCTTCCGCTGCGTAAGCGAGCGTTTGAAAGTGCTGTATGATCCTTCTAAAATCGCCCCTTGCTATGCTCAAGGTGATAGGTTAGGAGAAAACCAAGAAAGCTGCAACAGCTGAATCTTGTTTTGCTGTTCTTTCTAGTTTCTGCTATACATTTAGTGCACGTATGCACAGACTCCACACCATGCACAGCTTTTCGGACACAGATGTTACTTTATCGCAAGAAAAACACAGCTCACATTTCGCTCAGCTTAATCGACAGATTAATAAAGACTGCGTCTTCTGTGCTTTCTTTTCGGGGTTCTCTTCTGCAGTGCGTTGGCTGGTCGAAAACAGCGCGTTCATGAGCACAACGAGAACGATCCTGTGACGGCTTTCTGTTCGTCTTTCGTGTTGTTTACGAGGACTTTGCTGTTGGCGAACGAGAGAAAGGACGCGGGTTGCAGCTCTTGTCTTGGTGTTGTACACATTTTGTGCTCATGCTGGCGTGGGGTGGGGTGAAGTGCCGGGTTAACTGTGTGTCACATTGGTGTTACTTTCCGGGCTTCAATTACCACTTTACACTCTCCTTTCAACTATTGAGGCTCGGTACTTGAAGTCGCCGACAGACCACCCCCAATGTGCGTCTGCACCAAGGCGGTAGGCGGGTGCACTTCGCTGTCGTTTTCTTAAGACCTCGTCAGAAAATATCCAAAGGAACCTATTTGGTTACCATCAAACGACATTTGTGCAGAGAGCCGGTGTCAGTTGAGTGTGGGGAAAAGCAGTTTCATAATCTTTGCAACAACTGAGAGCTTTGTTGGTGGTGTTGTGTCGTTGGCACCTATGTGGGACTTTGGTTCTCTTTCTTTGTTTTGCTTCGTTTGCAGCCATTATGCCGTAGTGAAGCGTATCCTCTGTACTTACAGAGGCCGGCTTACAATTATATACCTTTTCCCCGGTCCTGCTAATGGGCCTTTTCCCTTACTTCAGTCCCCCTTTTCACTGTGTGTATTCGGATTCTGGAAAGAAAGCGAGCGTAATGTACAGTTCGGCGTGCAAAACAAATTGATAGGAGTTTCTCCTGTGTCTTTTTTTTCCATTTACAAGAAGCTCTTTTAACACAAACGATCTTCTGCAGTAATTCACCGACTGAACCACGATTGTTTTCGCGGAAGCATGCTTAACAATACGCTCACTCTATTTATAAACACGTGTTTGCGTGCGTGTGTCTGCTTGCAGGGAGGCGACGGAACCAGCGAGCTAGAGTTCCTTGAATCGCGTGACTTCTACACACTGTTCTGCTCCTTCTATGTGGAGTGAGATAAAATGGCGAACAGAGGGAGAGAGGCATGTGTGAACCAATGTGCAAAGACCCACGCAGCGCAGTGACAAGCAAAATGCACTCAATATTATCAACCTGCTCTTCTTTTTTTTTTCAACGCAGGTGCACCTTCCACACATGTAGCACAGTTTTTGAGCAGTGCCGAAATCTATATATCCATGTCTGTCTGCATTTGCGTCCTTTTTTTTCCGGCTGGCAAGCGACGCTTTCACATACGAATTACACCCAAGGTTTTTCGCGTGGTGGTGCTCAGTACTGTAAATACGTGACTACCTTTTCTTATGCTGAAGTGGACAATGGAACTAAGCTCAACATTTTTTTTCTTTTGCTACTATCACCGTATTTGTGGACTCCGCTTTTCTTATTGTAACCGTTGTAGTGGCTTCATTGAAGACACGAAGAAAGAGTGTCAATTGTGCCAGTGAGGTGCTGAATGAGAAAAATAGAAGGCAACTGCTTTGACGTTGCTGTCATTGGTTTCTGTTGTTGCCCCGCACACACAAAAAGTGAAATCAATTAAGAGGATTATTTCACCCAGCTGTTAAAAGAGAATTGGTGTTAATGACTGTTTTTTTTTTTCTTGCTCTCATTTCTCAACAGACCATAGTGATGCGTTGACTTGAGGATGCCGGTGCGAGGAAGGAAAGGCGAAGGAAGAGAGTATTGGTCAAAGCACCCAATCAACATCGGAGATGATAAAAAGGCCAATGGTGGTGTCCCGGTTTCTGCAGCTCACTGCGCTTTCAACTTCTCCGTGTGTTTCTATGAACATCCTGTCTTGTGTTTCTCCTGTTCCCTTTTCGGTGCTCGTGCGTTGCTTTCGTCAATCGATTGGCTAAACTTCGTACCACAACGAACGATCCTCTTCTCAACTGAAAATAATGGGATGCACACCTTCACGCTGATGAATTTCTGGGATTGTCACACCTAACCCTACTGTTCCAGTAGCTATTAAAAGAAAGAAAGAAAAAAAAAGAGCATAACAGCGACAACTTTAGTGGAAAAAGGAAAAGCTCAGGTGCTCAGAAAGTAGGTAGCTCAAATAGACAAAAACAAGGACATTAACAGTATGCTTCGTCGTGTTTGCGTAGCGTTACCGGCTGGAACCAGTGCGCGCTTTGCCGCCACTGGTTCCGAGCAGTCGAATGGATCGAAGCCAGACTATAGCGGTCCCCTGGAGAACGCCACTGGCAAGGACAACAGGCCGGGAGTCTATAGTGAGAAAAAGCCGCCGACTTACTTCGAGGGAAAATACGCGAATCACAAAAAGCAGCTAGGCTCGCAACAGCCCCTGCGTGATGCTCCGCAAGGAAGATCGGATAACATCAAGTATCCGGAGTTTGACACGTCTCTGGGCAAGTTTGAGCAAGCGCCGTATTTTACCGGCGGACCGCCGGCAATGCGCTACCATGGCTACCAACGCGATCCCGCCGATAAGGAATCGGTGGATTATCGAGATGTGATGCCACCTCCTCCCTATGAAGATCATCATCCTGAAAAGACGTATGGACTTGTCACGGGACGTCGCGAGGGTAGCACTTTCCTGCTCGCCAATGCAGCCATCAACTATGATCTCAAGGCTGCCATCATGTCTCTATACCGCAGCATCCTCAAGTCTCTTCCCATGGTGAAGCATTTTTACTTCCTGTTGATGCCTCTACCTGATATGAAGTACAAGATCCGTGAGCGCTTTCTGCAGAACCAGCACACGAAGGACCCAGATGCTATCCGGCACCTCATTCATAACGGGTGGATGGAGTTCCAAGAGGTTGTCATGTTCCGTCGCCCACGCGCCACCGTCGAGAAATTCTTCGAATTCGAGAGCTTGGACACTCTCGCACTGCAGTACAGCAAGGAGGAAGGGATAATGAACAACGAACGCGCGTTCTGGAACGGTGAGGAGCAGCGCCGCGAAGGTCCGTACAACGGCCACTGGTCGTGGCTTGGCCAGGAATGCGAAAAGGAGTTCAAGAAGATCGCCGGGCGCATTCCAATGTCGTGGACAACCTCGAAAGGGTATTTTGAGAAGGGCCAAGCAGACGGTACTAATTACTGGGAGAAGAACCTGGACTACGAAGGCTGGTACATTAAGAACGTGGACCCTGATCGCCAGAATGCACGACGTGAGATGCAGGGCTGGGTGGAAAGTGGCTACAACCAGCCGAAGCACTACGCCAGCAAGAACCGCCGAGGCTACCGTCGTATGGTGAAGGACATTGAGACGTTGATGGAAACATCAATGGAGGACCTCTACACGCACAACCGCGAACAGCTGTTCCAGTACCTAATCCGTGAAACGCACCCCGAGTCCAACCGCATCAATGCTGAGCGCACGTTGGCGCGCCAGGATGACGATTTCTACTCTACCCGTTTTGAGGAGTATGAGAAGTACCTGAAGCAAGCGATGCGTGAGATGCCCAACCCGCGGCTATGGAAGACGGACGCCTTTTACTTCCGTCTTCGTTATCTGCTGGCTCCGTTGGAGTATAACTGGGCAAGGGTGCCCATCGGCGCCGCGCAGGAAAAGCTGTTCAACGAGTGGATCTCCGACAACGCCAATTACGCGATTTACACTAGTAATACATTTGCAAAGATCAAGGCAGACAAGGCGCGCAACCCAATGGCGAAGACGTGGGGCGACTTTTACACGGAGTTCGATCCCGACGTCCCGGAGACACGCAACCTGCCGTGGTACCACAAGGACTTCGACTACGACCGCCGCCACAAGTGGGATGAGCGTTGTATGCGCATGAAACGCTGGGTGCAGAGCGGCACCATCGACTGCAAGAACGCGTTCTTCGATAGCATTATTGCCGAATGGGAGCAGTACGTCAACCGCCCAGAACGCTTCCGTGCACCAGACAGCGCTGAACGGCGTTACGCAGCTCCGCGCATGGTTCAGCTGTATCGGTCACTCAATCGCCTGATGGACGTGGCACTTGCAAATCAGATGCGCGAGGTTGTCGCAAAAAGTGGAGGCAGCTTCAGCAAGCTGTCTGCGGAAGAGGTGCAGAAAAAAATTGAAGCGGCAGACTTCACCAACTTCCGCTTTGAAGTACCCGTAGTGATTTACCCCGATGGCTTCGCTCAACCGCAGCTGGGAATCGATGGTCGCAGCGAACCCAGTGATGCTACCGTTGCGGCAACAGCTTAAATACAGGGGAGGAAAAGAAGTATACACACAAACAACAGCAACAAAAGCAGCGTTTTGGCGTTGCCTCAATCTGTTTTTGGCTTCTTTTTCTGTCTTTTTTTTTTTTCGTATTGAGCTCTTGCTGGTTTTGCTGTGTTACTGCTGCTTTTAAATGAGCCGAAGCATACGTCTCAAGCAGCAACGGGAAAAAGAAGTTTGCCTGCTTTTCTCTTCACTTTTTCTTTACTGCTCTAGTAGTCAGCCCATGCTGGGTGTTGATCGGGTCTCTGGATTTTCGAATATGTCTGTGTCGGTAAAGGTGCTGAGGTTTTCTGTTTCTCTTTGTGAGAATTAGCTCCCTCAACGATGCTCTTTTTCTTTATTGTTGCTCGTATTGTTTTTGTGACTTGGCGATAGCAGGTGTCCTCTCTTTCCGCGTGCATCCGCGCACCGAAAGTGGTGTGCGTGTGTGCATCGGCGTCAACGTACTTCTCACTCACCCCTTTTACCTTACGAAATAGAAGTTGAGGCCCGGCGTGGTTTGATAATGTGCTTGTGTATCGTTTGTTCTCAGTAGATGTATGTGCTTTTCGCCTTTACCTGGCTCTTTAGCGTCTTTCCCTCCCTTTCTATTTGCTCCTTTTTTTGAGGGATTCTCATTTCTTTTTTTTTCCAATGTTAGATTCCTCCCTGTGTCGGCAGTAAGCTAGTATTAGGTAGTAGTAATAGTATTAGTTGGGGGTTATACTCACGCACATATCGAAGAGCGAAAGGCGAGGCATGCTGTACATTGAGAAAGAGAGCAAAAAAAGAAAGTAAGCACTGAAAAACAAATGTAGCAGCACTTCCTGTATACATCTTGTTTTCCATCACGTACAGATGGTGGTTCAGCGGTGTTAAACAATTGGCCTGTACTTATGTGGTGGTGGAAGAAGGAAGAAAACACCATGCGTGCACCGTGGCCCTCCTAAGAAGCGCTTGCAGGCTTCCCGTGTGTACGCTGTGGTGAGCTTGTGTTGGCTCACCGAGAACTGAGTCCGAAAGCACTTGTTTTCCTCTGCTTTGCAAAGGGGGGTAGCAAAAAGTGTACTGATTAGGAACACGTGCATCCCCCCAAAAAGCGGCAAATGGAGGGCGTCTTCTTCCCTCGTATGACTTTTTCCACCTAATGCTCTTTTTTTTTCCCATCACTAAAAAAAACAACAACAACAACCACCCCCACGTAACAGGAAGAAGGATTATTCTCAAGTGGGCCACTCCACAACGCGCGCCGCATTTTCTTTGGCAGGCATTTTTTTTTTTCTCTTATCACCCCTTTCATCGTGGGTTGAAGCTGTTTATTTTTTGTGTTATCACTGAAACCAACGCAGCGGTAGTTAAAAATGGTCAAGGTGAAGGCTTCCAAGTCGAAGCGCATGTCTTCGAAGCAGCGCCACAAGATTGATCGTAAAAAGCGCGAACACAAGCGCGACCTGAGGAAGGCGGCAAAGGCGCTTCAGAAGTCTGGCATGGCACCTAAGCGCAGCAAGAAGTCGCGCGACTTGGCAAAACTCGCACTGCAAGTGTCCAACAAGCACCCTGACAAGGAGCAGATTCTGAACTACGTGCTGCAGGCTCGTGAGGCGGCCCGCGTGGTGAGGGCGGAGCGCAAGGCACGCAAAGGTGTGGAGGGTGACGCTGCAGAGGAGGGAAAGACGGAGGTGGCTGGTGTCCGTGTCAGCAACTGTCGCCAGCTGCTCTACATCTCTGTCAAGAGCTCCAATCAATTTAGGGAGCAGTTCAACCGCGCTCTTTCGGAGCTGGTTTTTCCTGCGCCAGGTCTGGCTAACAGTGCAACACCGGTGCTTGAGCTACCGTCTGTGGCGTACGTTGTGACGCTCGACTCCCGATTTGCCGTGCAATCGATGCCGTGGTCTCTTATCGACGCCATCGTGGACCAAGCGGCTGTCTACACTGGCGGCCGCAAGGTGCTGCTTCTCTTCACCCTCACGAAGGTGGACCTCGTCTCTGCACCGGCCATGGTGTCGCAGGTGGCTCTCGTGGCGTACGCACTGCAGCACCGCTACCCCAAAGGCCTCGGGAGCAACCTGGTCGCCACTGTGGCCCCCTTCTCGGTGCACAGCGAGCGCGCACAGCGGCAGCTCCTGCGTGTGCTGAGTAAATTCCGACAAAACGCAGGCTGCTCGTGCAAGAAGATGTCCTCCAACTTGGCAGGCAAGATTTGCGCTTTTGTGGTTGGTCTGCCCAACACGGGCCGTCGCACGCTGTGCCGCACCCTTTCTCGCGAGGTCAACGAGAGCAGCGTGAGTACTGTTCCCCTGCGAGCCGCGCAACTGCAGCTCATCCGCTCCAGCCTCACGGCGGAGGAGGAGGCGGTGCACACCAAGTTTGCCTTGCCCAACGCGAAGGCGGTGACGCTCGTGCAGCTGCCCGAGGATGTTGGCATGATCAAGGAGCTGCGCACCCCGGTCGGTGCTGATGCCCTCTTCCGGTCCTTGGCGTACGTAGAGCGGGCCCCCGAGCCGGAGGCGATGGGCTGTGTGCTCTTCGATGGTGTGGCAGACAAGACCGTCCTCGCACAAGCCTTCTGCGTGCCGGCGGTGGCGGAGTCGGAGGCAAAGGAGAAGAACCCGCTCAAGGCAGCGGAGAAATTCCTGCGCGAACTGGGCCGCGCGGTGCGCCGCGATGGCGGCTTCCATGTGTCACCGCTGTTCGCCTCGGACGCCGGCACAATGGGTAAGGTGACCAGTAGCAACCTCTCCGGTCACGTCGGCTTCACCTCAAACCAGCAGCGAAGCCAGTCCACTCTGCTGGATGCCACCTACAGCAATGCAACCCCAAGCAAGCTGGTGCACATTTCTACGGTCATGAAGAAAGGTAAAGGTAAGGCAAACAAATACCAGAAGGTGTCCCGCGCCGATGCCAAGAACGCGCTCCGCCTCGGTGCCCGCACGTTCCTGCGGGAGATGTCGGAGAGTCGTCACGTGCCGTGGGCGGTGATGCGGGCGGACGGCAACGTGACCCTTACCCCTGCCCAGGTTGGCACCGCGTCGGAGCTGTTCTCGCTGGCGGCTGCGGAGGGCAAGCTGATGGCAGTGACTGACGAGCTGAGCGGCAAGGCACATCTGGATGCCTTGGTCGAGGTACTTGCGTCCGCCGTGCGTGACATCACGGTTCTCCTGCCGAACGGGGTGGTTGAGATGAACCCGGAGTTCCTCGTGGCACCGCAGTACAACTTGGAGGCGGACGACGAAGCTGAGGACGAGGAGAACCACGATGCTGGCAGCAGTGCAGCGCCATCAGATGACGAGGAAAAGGGGGAAGAAGAAGAGAGAAGCGAGGAGATCGACCTTGACGACGATGACGAGTAGTTTGAATGGCTTTCAGTTGTGGGAACAGTGAGCGGTGCCTAACACTGAGTTTAATAAGAAGTAAGTACACTCTAAGAGCTCCGTATAAGCAGAACGCGAGGAAGAAAGTAGTGAAAAAAAGACAACGGAAAGGGAGGGAGGGCCAGACAAAGGACTGGTTGTGTGGTTTGTAGAGCTGCACGTTCTATAGGCGTTGGTGCGTAGGAGGGGGAAAGTGCGACGTGAGGAGGAAACCCACGTGAAGCACAACGCTGCTGGTACTCGAATTGACAACACATCACACTTCGTTGGTCTTCTTTTGCAGAGGAAGAAACGAAGAACGCCGACAACAAAAAAGTGTAGCACATCGGGTTCAAGCAAAGCGCAAAGGGAGCCTCGATTGCTTGTATAAGATGAATAAGCGAATTCTATCACGCAGTGCGACGCGTCTCTTTTACCTACATGTGTTGATGCACCGTGGTGCAGCAAGTGCGCAGTACGCCGTGGAAGTCACCCCCACCTGCACGCACGTTTACGCATCTGCAACTGGTTTCACCCTTCTTTGTCTTCATCCTTGCTCTTGCTGCCGATCTCTTTTATGTCGTCTTCCGTTGGTTTCTTTTTCTGCTCCTTGCTGCGTTTCTAGCGGTGTTCTTTGTACACCACGTTAAAACCGACACCAGAGATAGAGAATAGGAAATACTAATAATAGAAAAGAAACGCAACAAGAAACTCTTGGTTTCTTTCTCTTGCTTCATTGTTCTTTTTTTCCATATTTTTGTTGTCCCCCCCTGCTGACGTGGACAAACATCGGATAGCAGCCCTCGACGCGTAACGGCGCTACATTCTCAGCGTTGTACCGAACCGTAGGACCTGAGGTCAGGTTGCGGCAAGGGAGAGCGGTGCAGACGCGGTGCCTCTTTTTGTCGGTTTCTCTGCCTTCTGGTGTTCTTTTTCTTTTGCTTTTGAGCTTTCCCCGTTTTCTTGGTTGTTTGGCAGCGTAACGTACCCTCGCAGCTCCACTGCCCCACGCCCGCTCTGTTGGCGCGAACGTCGCTTGACGGTCATTGAATGCGATTACTACCAACCTAGACTCGGCCTTTTTTTATTATTATTGTGATTCGATAAAGGCGTCACCGCTCCGTTTTTGTTTTGGTTGGAGGAATCGAACTTGAGCTATTTGTATCTGTGCGGCAACGAAGAACACACGCAGATACACATTCGCTGGCACACAGGCACATCAGAGTTCTGTGGCCGCATTTGTTCAATTTCTCTTTCTTTTCTGTTTTTGCTGTATAGGTGGCGGGTATGTTTAGTTCAGAGGTAAAGTACGGGCCACGCCTGCGCATGTTTCTGTGCTATGCTAGCTCGCAGGACGAATCGTATCCTGCCGAAGGGCTGTGCACGCAGGACAAGTACGCGTGCGGGTGGGTGTCTGGCAAGCACGCCTCCTTTCCGCAGGAGCTTGGGTTTCGCTTTGACGGCATCGTGACCATCGACTCGCTCCGCATTTTGGCTAATGAGAATAAGATCTCGTCGTGCATCGACGTCTACGTGGCGGATCCGTCGCTGCAGGAGGAGCAGACCGGCGTGTGCAACCCTTACAGCAAGTCTGTCTTTAAGCGTCTCGGCCACATTCGCTTCTCTACAAACGCTGCGAGTGGGTACCGAGCGAGGGAGCTGAAGACGGTTGGCCTACAGCGCCGCTGCACGTACCTCAAGTTAGTCCTGCGCAACCCGCACATGAATAGCTTTAACGTTTTTCAACAGGTGGGAATTGTGGCCCTGACGACTCACGGCAAGGTGCTCAAACCGACGCGGGAGTGGATGGGAACACACCTTTGCCTGCCAGTGGGGGAGCGCAGTGTGGTACCGCTGGAGGAGATGCTGCCGCCGCTCAGCGCAGACACGGCCTCCAGTGGAACGGTGGCAGCGGTGCCGACCGACATCGTCGAGCGTGTAGCGGCGCTGAATGCGCTGAAGCAGCGAGCGGTGGCGGAGGAGGACTTCGACACCGCAGAGGCACTAAAGCAGCAGGTGGCCGCCATTGACCACAACGAGCGACAAATCGCCGCGCTTGAGCTGGAGAAGCAGCGCGCTGTCGCCGTGGAGGACTACCAGCAGGCAAAGCAGGTGAAGCTGCGCATTCAGGCGCTGCGGGCGGAAACGGAGAAGCTGGCCAACGCACAGCCGGGGTCTGCACTACCGAATCAAACAGTCGAGGCAGCGGCGGGGCCCGTCAGCCCTGGGAACGGAGCACCGAGCTCGTTGAACGGCAGCGCCACTCCCGCTACCACTCCTGCCACTACTACGAATGCAGCGGCTGTGTCCGCGCCACGACTGCTGCGAGGTGGCGTAAACGAGCATGACGAGGTGGCGGTGGGCGGCAAAGGCTACTATGACCTCACCGACGCCACGGGAGGATTGAAGCAGACTGAGGAGCCCCCCGCTGGTGTCGGAGAGGTTCCGGTGACCGGCGGCGGCGAGGAGTGGGAGCACACCCTCAACTCCGCCATCAAAAAGGCCTCCACCGTGCTGGGCGGGCCATCGCCCCTCACCGGAGATGAGGCGGCAGCGGCCCGGCCGTACACCGCAGTTTTTGGCATATACTGCGCTGCGTGTCTATTCAGTCGCAAAGGTCAGCAGCGCGAGGGGGCGTTGCGCGGCCTCATGTCCGTCGACGGCAGCCGCGCGCTCGCTGCACACAGCGGGAGTGCGTGGTCGCAGCTGGTGCTGTACATGTCAGAGAGCGGCCATGGTGTGGGTGACCCGGTGACCGGTGCGGCGATGGCGGCGTGCAGCGCACTCGTAAAGATCGTCCAGGGTAAGCTGCCGGGTGCAACGGCGAACGCGGTGGCGGAGCCGGTGGCGAAGCTGTTGCCAGTGCTGGTGGCGCGCCTCGGCGAGGCCAACACGCGGCTGCAGGAGAGCGTCGAAAAGACGTTGATAAGTGTTGCCCGCTCGCCGATCGGGCACCGTCGCGTGGTGGAGCTCCTGTTGGGTGACCCGGACAAGCTGAGCAAGAAACCGGCAAGCTCTCGGGCCCATGTTTCCCGCATCAACATCCTGAGCACCTTTGTGGATGACTTCGACCTCACCACGAGCAGTCCAGACGGTCTCGACACACGTGCCCTGTGCTCGTTGGTGCTGCTGCCGAGCCTCCAGCACTCCAACGCAGACGTTCGAGAGGCGGCCATCAAGTTGCTCGCCAAGCTGCTCTGCCTCGACCCTGGCATCACCGGCGGCTATGTGCAGACTATCAAGCCGGTGCAGCAGGCTCTCGTGGAGGAGCAGCTGGAGCAGTACAAGGTGAGTCAGCTCACTGCACGCAGGGTGACTCACAAGGTGTCTGACATCCCTTCCGACAGCATTGCCGTGCGGCGCCGCTCGGGCAGCGGGACAGGATCTTATTCGCAGCCGTCGCAGTATTATCATCAGCAGCAGCAACAGCAGCGCCGCACCTCCGTGCCGTACGTGATGGATACCAATACCACTGCCGAGGAGCTCAAGTCCACTCCTGCTTCGGGGTTATCACCGTTGAAGACTGCCTCCGCCTCGATTGGCGAGATTGAGATTCGACGCCTGCGGACTTGTCAGTTTTGCAACGAGTACAACCCCAACTTCAACGAGCACAGCTTGGATCTCCACTACGTGAGCGATTGCCCGATGCTCTGCCCGTGCCCGCTGTGCAATCAAGTGACGGAGATCTGCCAGCTGCAGCAGCACCTCGTGACGGAGTGCGAGAAGCGGCGCATGGTTCGCGAGTGCCCACGCTGTCACGAGGCTGTGCGTGCAGCCGACTACAATGAGCACGTTGCCGGGAAGATGTGTATTGAGGCAGTTCCCACACACAGCGTCTGCCCGCTCTGCCACGCGCGCTTCAAGAGCGGGATGGAAGGGTGGCGCCGCCACCTCGCCTCCAGTCCTGGGTGTCCACACAACCCGCGTAAGTACGACGGCTCCGGGCGTGCTAATTAAACCATCGATGGGTGTGCGAACACGCTGCGTGAGCAAAGCAAATACCCCTTCCCAGTCCTTCTTTTTCAAGGGACGCTGCGTCGTGTTGCCTACGTGCGGCTCGCCTGCGCGACGACGAAGGAGGGAATGCGGTCTCTCATCTTCAATAGTGACGTTGCTACAACGCACTGTAAGGTCTGCCGAACGTTGTAGAAAAGTTTTTTTTTTCAGCGGACTACGGTGGGGATATCCGCGAGGTTGTAAATGACGAAGTGAGGTTGGTGTTCTCTCTCTGGCACGGTGTCGGCGGTGCCCTGCATTTTTTTTTGTCTCCGTGTGTTCTCTTCTTATCTCACATCAGTTGTACTGCTAATAACGCTCATGTTTTTGTTTTCTTTACATCTACGTTCGGTCCTTCTCGCCTCGAGATCTTTTTCGTCTCTTTTCTTCTGTGTTCTTATGTGGCACAGTTTTTTTTTCTGTGTGTGTGTGTGTTGAAGAGGTATGGGCGGGCGCCAAACCTCCTTTCTCCAAATGCGATTGTAACACAAATACGCCACCGAATCACCAATATATAAACAGCACTTTTTTTTACGCGCCAGGAACGGTTGCAGTGAAGCATCCCAGTTGCGAGAATTTGGGCTTCAAAAGCACGAGTCCCCGCGGGAGGCTTTAAGGGAAACAAACGCGAAGTCTGTGCTGCCTACGATTCATTTGACCTTAATCGAGAAGAGAGAGCGACATAACAGGGTTGGTAGTCAGGAGGCATTCTGACCCTTGCTGTCACAGAAGCGTGCTGCGCTTCCTTCTCCGCCGTGTTGCTCTCTTCTGTTTTCTGTACGCATGGCTCCTCTTTTCCCTTCCCCCCAAATACTGCCATCTCTTATCCTTTGCGGTGCAAATGCACAAACCCTCCTTCTCTTCCGTATCATCAACATTCCCCATCCAATGTCACACACTCGACCCACTTACCCAGAGCTTGTCGTGCAGCCTCACGTGTCATCATCATTGTATCCCTTTTTTTTTCGCTGTGTTTTTATTTCTTGTTCTGCGCTCATCGTGTCAAGTCTGTTGGAGGTCAAAACCCTGCTGATCTGCCTCGCTTAGCAAAATACCCCTCCCCCGTACTGCGTCTTTCTTTTTGTGTTTGCTTCTTTGTTGCCCTTCTTTGGACGTTACATTTTTGCTCCTGCCCTCTTGTGCTCTCACACTCTGCTTTACGTTGTCGCACAATTTGCACTTTTGTGTGCCCACACGTCCCGTACTGTTCCCTTTGCTCCTTTGACGTACAGTAGAAAAGAAACAAAAGAAGCTCTCCTCCATACACACACACACACACGCACACACAGCTGTGGTCACTCAGCTCTTTCTTTTGGTTTCTCTCTCTTTTTTTTTCCAAAGGAAAGTACCACAGAACAAAGAAAACCGGCCAGGAGCTTCACGTCACGGATAATATCGTTGACCCCCTTTTTCCTTTCGCTTTCTCTCTCTCTTTTTTGCCGTGAAAATGATGAATCCACCGATTTCGCGGGTCCCCCCGGCGACTGGGATGACCATGAGCAGCGTGGAGGCAGACGTGGCCGACCTCATTCACCGTGAGATCGCCAGTAAGCAGCCGGAGGGTGACCCGGAGGCCACCGCCCGCCTCGTGGAGCACATTCGTCGTGGCAGCGGTGCCATCGTGCTGGAGGAGATCCGCCAGCACTTCAAGTACAACCCGCCCGCAACGCAGATTAGGATGATGACGGTGATGGACCAGTGCCTCATCAACAGCGGCCCGCAGTTCGCCGTCATGTTGTCCTCGGAGAAGTGGACGGACCGGCTGTTCAAGGTCGCGAAGACGACGACGGCACCTGAAGTGCGCGACAAGATTATGCAGACGACCATCACCTGGTACCAGCGCTACCACACGAACGGTCATCAGCGTCTGCTCCACCGCTTCCAGCAGAGCCACACCCTCGGCGAGCCCTTCCATCGCATCGCGGCGAAGACGGTGAAGGACCAGCAGTCGCGGTGCAGCGCGGAGCAGCACCGTCAGCGCAACTTCGCCAACCTCGACACCGCCAACCGCAACGATATCCTTGACACGGAGGACACGATCCTGCTGCAGTGCCAGGGTGACCTGGCGTCGCTGGAGTACGCCCTAGAGCACCCGCACATTCTGCCCGACACGGATATCGCGCAGGAGTGCAAGCAGCACAAGCTGATCTGCATGCGCATGCTGGAGTCTGGCGAGCACGAACGGATTGCAGCGGAGCTGATGAGCCTTATCGAACGCTTCTCCGAGGCGCTCGACCTCTTCGAGGCGATGACCGGCGTTGACGTCGGTGAGGGTGCTGCATCGAAGATGCGCGCGTTGGAGGGCGACGACCTCGGCGAGGCCGACAGCGACGACGACGAGGAGCAGAAGCGGCTGCGTCGCCTGCGCGCTGGTGGCGCGGCCGGCGGTGCTGGCCGGCGTGTCGACGCTGCCGCAGTGATGATGCAGGCTCAGCAGCAGACGGAGAACTTGATGACCCGCGAGCGCAACGAGACGGAGCACCTGCGCCAGCAGCTTGAGGAGCTGCGCCAGAAGCACGAGGAGCTTCAAAACAAGTACAAGGACGCCAAGGTGAAGAACAAGGAGGCGGTCAACATGCTGGAGCAGTACGCGGAGCATGTTGAGGTGCTGGAGAAGGGCGCTGGCGCCTCCAGCGCCGGCCTCGCTCCTCTTCCGGTGCTGGGCGCCGTTTCCATAGGTGGCGGTGCAGCAGGCGGGACGGCAGTGTCCGCATCGGTGGTGGCGACGATGCGCAACAACGTCTCTGCCATTCGCAAGGGCCTCCGTGAGATTCGCGACATGCGGTGCGCCGACATGGTGAAAGAGAGCAGCTACTACTCAGCCAAGATCTCCAACGCCATGGCGGCGATGGTGCAGGCCAGCGAGAACGACCGACAGGCCGACCGCAAGGCGCTGCAGTGGACGCAGGAGTTGTACAAGCGGGAGATGAAGCTGCGCAAGCAGTACTACAACACGATCCAGGAGCTGAAGGGCAACATTCGTGTGTACTGCCGTGTGCGGCCGATGCTGCAGAAGGAGCTGGATGGCGGCTACACCGACGTCATGTCCTTCCCGACCGAGGATGAGGTAAAGTTCATCGACGCCAACGGCCGACCGAAGCTTTTCGAGTTCGACGAGGTCTACGCGCCGACGGATCCGCAGTCAAAGGTTTTCGAAGACACCGCGCCGCTCATCGACAGTGTGGTGGACGGGTTCAACGTGTGCATATTCGCCTACGGTCAGACAGGCAGTGGCAAGACCTTCACGATGAGCGGTGGTGAGGGGGAGCAGAAGGGTATCAACACCCGCGCTCTGGAGCGACTCTTCCAGATTATCGACGACCGCAAGGAGACGGAGGTGTCGACAGTGACGGTTTCCGTACTGGAGATTTACTGCGAGCAGATTCGCGACCTGCTCGCGACGAAGAAGGAGGCGGCGGGCCTGACCTACGAGGTGAAGCAGGGTGGTCCTTTTGGCACCTACGTGACGAACCTGAAGGAGGTCCCTGTGACGTCGCCGCGCGACATCGACAGCATCATGGCCACCGCCCAGACCCACCGCAGCGAGGGGATGACGAACATGAACGAGCACTCGTCGCGCTCGCACATGCTGTTGTACATCATCGTCCGCACCACCAACAAGCAGACGAACATGCAAGGCTACGGCAAGCTGTCTCTCATAGATCTGGCTGGTAGTGAGCGCCTGGATAAGAGCGGTGCTGAGGGCCAGCGGATGAAGGAGGCAGTGTCCATTAACAAATCTCTCTCCGCCCTCGGCGACGTGATTGCCGGACTGGCGCAGAACTCCAAGCACGTCCCTTTCCGCAATTCGGTCCTCACTTTCCTCCTGCAGGACTCCATGGCTGGACAGGCCAAGGTGCTCATGTTCGTCTGCGTCAGCCCGGCAAGCTACAACGCTAGCGAGTCGGGCAGCTCCCTCCTGTTTGCTTCACGCGCGCGTGGTGTGGCCTTTGGCCAGATCAAGAAGAACGCGACGACGGAGAAGAAGGAGTAAATGCGGAGCGAAAACAGAGAGAAAGAAATGGCGGAGTTTGCAGCTTCTGGAGCTTTTTTTTTGCTTGCTCCTCGATGGCGCGCGTATTGCTTGCTCGTTGCGCCAACATATTTACATTCATCTTCAATACCTGTCTTTTTCTCTTTTGCTGGTTCAGCGCTTGAAAAGCACCTTTTTTTTCTTTTGGTTGCCTTCTTCGTCACGTCTCACAAAAGGGCGGGGTGGTGGTGGAGGGGGAGGGGAGAGAAGTTGGAACAAAATAAACAAGAAGCAGCTCGGTGAGGAGGAGAAGGCATGACGATAAGGAAGACAGATGCTCTCCTCCTTTCCCCTCTCCCGTCCACGAGCCGGCAGACTTGGTGAGAGCGGGTGCTTTTTCGTTTTCTTTGTCTTTTTATGCACTCTGCGTTTTGTACGAACAACGGAGGTTACAGTATTTGCTTCTTATAGGTACTTGCTTTGTACGTTTCTTCTCCCTCCTCTTCTCATCCCTTCCCTTCCCCATCTGCCTTTATCATCACCAACACCATCGATGTCACCCAGTTTTGTCGTGTCGCGCTCTCTTGTCTCATTTTCTCCCCCTTTTTGATTTTCATAGCGACTTTTATCAGTTTCTGTTTTGCTAAAGTGAGCATGCCGTCTGTCTTCTTTCTCTCCTTTCCGTTCCCTTCGTTTCTGTGGTTTGCTGTCCAACAGCATCGTTCGTGGTGCGCACAAAAACGGAGTAACAACAATACATACGTGGCTGAAATGGAGAACAACACGTTTCACCGCTTCGCAAAAAGAAAATAGTAATAATAATAATAATAAAAAGAACAGCGGCGCTGCTGAGAATGAGAGAAAAGGGAGGTATGAGGGGGTCGCCCAAGAGTTTACACGTGTGAGTTTCAAATCACACAAAAGACAAAAAGCACATTCAGCGCAACGTCCGCGGAAGTGGTGGTGGTGGTGGCGGGGTGATTTGCTGCACGTTCACGGAAAATGCCAAACTCAGCGTGTGTATCTATGTGTGTGTGTGTGTGCTGCGCAGTTTGTCAAACCAGCCGTCTAAGACCACAGTTCCACTAGTGAATGAGGTGCACGTGCAATGCAGCTTCGTTGCTGGTCGGGAGGGGGTCCCTTTTCTAAATCAGGGCTTGGCGTCTGGATCAGCAACGCTATGGCGAAATGGACGTGACACATTGCCGTGCACTGTGACAGCAGAGCGCCGCTGTGTTTGGCAGGTGGCCTTTCCGCAGGATCAATTGTATTGGTTCTCCCTTTTTTTGTCGTGGTAGTTGCCCCGTTTTTTATCTCCCTCTCCTCTTTCCTATCCCTTTTCGACGCACTCCGCACGCGCGCCATCACCACCGACATCTTCTGGTGGTGCGTGGGGCACAGTTTCCATCACGATCGTATACGAACATTCAAGCAAACAAACAAGCATTTATTTCAGTAGCCGGGCTGCCTCGCGGTCCCATTCACCCACTCCTTTACTCACAATTAATCCGAAAACACACAAACACAAACACACACACGCACGAAAAAAAAAATCCGAAGGACTCACACGCGTATTTATATATGTTGAAGAGACAGTGTCATAAAGCTCGACTTCTTCCTTTGGTGCTCTTCCTTGTGCCTTTTTTACCTGTACTTGCGGGTGCACCACCACTTCATACTTCTTTTTTTTGTTTTCTGCCTTTTTTCAGTGTTTTTTTTTACTTTGCCTTTTCTTTTTCATCATTTCTTTTTGGTACAGTGCTTCTTTCATTTGTTTTTGTTTTTTCTTATTGCGCGTGCACAGAAAACAGCGTCGTGTCATCATCATTACTGTTTGTTCTCTTTTTTTCTCCCGTCTGCCTCCTTCTCTAGCGTCGCGCTCACACCCAGACACATAAATATACAACACATACACGCATACAGAAAAGGTTACAAAGACACAACACACGTCTTTGTGGCACGCGGGAAGTCTCTGAAGTCATCTGTGCCGCGAGGAACCGTAAAACAAGAAAAGAAAGAAGTAAAGAAAGAACGAAGAAGAGAAAGAAACACGCGTCGCATTTCAACGAATCCGACTCCGATTGATTGTGGAGCACAAAGAAAAGGCACAAGGAGCTGCCCCCTCCTCCTCCACCAATAGCCAGTAGTACGCCAACACTGTAAATAATATTATTGTTGCTCGGCTTTTTTCTCTTCATTTTTTTTTTGATTTCGCATTCCACTCTTTCTTTCTTTGCCTCGAACGCTTTTTCTTGCTGTCGAATTCTGCTGTGCTTCTTTTCTCTTCCAGCTATTATTATTACTGTAATTTCTTGTGTGTTTTTCACCTTTGTCTGCTGCGTTTGTGCGCGTTCTGTAAAGCTCTTTGAACCCTCTGAAATTGCCTTCTCTCGTGTTTCTTCCGTCGACTTCCCGTCCTCACTTGTGTGTCTGAGACCCCCTTTTTGAGCTTTTTCTCTTTCTGTCGTTCGGGAACACTATTGCTTTTGACACTGCTTGTTTTTTTTTCTGGTCATTCTTTTAAGCACTCTCCGTCTTTACGTGAGTTTGCTTCGACATTGTCTGCGGGTCTCTGGTGAACAGATCGTGTCGTACAGTGTGTACAAGGCGCTACGATAGAATAATCTCCTCTTCTGCTACCGGGCGCGTTTGTAATCACTCTCTGCGTTATTGCTGTGTGATTTTGACGCTCTCTTTCCTGTTTCTCCTTTTTGTCTTTGTCTTTGGCGTTTGCCGCGCTTTTCTTCACCTTTTTGTGTAGTCTCTTTCTCCCTCTGTCTCTCGCTCTTTCAATATTTTCTTTTACAATCTTGGTGTTCTAAATACGTGGGTCTTGTGGCCTTGGGGACTCAAATAGATTCTGGCGCTGCTTCCTCGCTTTGCTCTTCTTATCGGCGTTTTTTTTTCTCTTCTAGGTTGATATCTTCCTGTTTTCCTGCTCTTTTTCCTAGTTTTTGACACACGCACACAGTACAACAAGCTTTTGCCTCCGCTGCAACTTTGAGTTTTTCTTTGCTCCTTTTTTTTTCGGTGCTCTTGCTCTGCAGTTCTTGCTTCTGCGATCCGTCTGGCGCCTTTTTTTTCTTGACGTAGACAGCAGTGCATGTGCACCGGCGACCAGTGGTGTTCTTGCTGAACTTGCGCGCGTTTTTTTTTTTGCAGAAAATAGAGCTGAGACTTCACGCTCGAAACACGATAAAGAAAGGAAAAAGGGTGGCTCTCAGAAGACACACTGAGCGGCACGGTTTGAGGCGTACCAGCCCTGCCAAGCTTTTTTTTAAGTGTTGACTTGCACTCATTTCACCAGCTTATCTCTTTTTTTTTTCTGCGTGTTGTCCTCGTTTCCTATTTTCAGCCCTTCTGCGCAGTTTAGGCGGCTACATTGCAGAGGCTTTTTTTTTATTGGTCTTCGAAAGAAAAAAAAGGAGAGAAAAAGGGGAGGTAAGCAGCGTCGGGCCCACATCAAAAACGGGGAACGAGAAATACAAACAAGTAAAATCAGATAAACAGAACTTTTTTCTTTTTTTTCTCTTTGCGTTTGTGTGAAAAGGGGAGAAAGGATTTTCTCGGGTTCACCTTCACGCGCGCGCGTTGCCAACGAGCTCACCGTCGTAGCGTGCAGCAGGAAAGTCAACAAAGAGAGGGTAAAGGCGCTCCTGGAGAACCCACAACTCTGCTTATCCGTGAGCTCATCTTATTGTGTTCATTTTGGCTGCACAGGGTTATAGACCACAGCTCTGCTTTTGGAGAGTAGGAGTTTTTTTTTCCCTCTGCCGCAGATTTATTACGAGGGTAAAGCAAAGAAAGGAGAAAGAAAACACACACGACATGGAGACGAATCGACTATCTTCCGCCAAATGGGTGAGCCGGCGGACCCTCGATAGCCAGGCCCACAACCGCGATCAGAGCACCTGCGTGCAACAAGCCCGCGGCCAGACCCCGCATGGAAACCTGAGCAACGCCAACACCAACAATAATAGTGGCAGCATGGATCGACGCAAGTACGGAGCTGAGGAGAGTGCGATGGGCCCCCCGGGCAATGTGCGAGGCGGGAACGGAAATGCAGGCGGCGGTGGAAACTACCGCACTAACTCCGGCAACCGCTTCGGCGCCTCCGGCTCCGGCAGCAGTGCCAGCGGGACGTGGGGCAGCATCACATCGAACTCCGGCAGCGGCAACCTTAACAAGATGAACCACCACGGGACGGGATACCCCTCCAACTCGCTCAACGCACACCTGCCGCACAACCCGGTCAACGCCAACCACCACCACCACCACGGCAGCAGCAGCGGGGGTGGCAACAACGGCAGCAACGGCGGCCGTCGCGGCTACGGCGAGCCCGTCGAGGCGACGATGCCGCCACCACCTCGCAGCGTCCAGATGGGTCAGGGGACGTTGCCGGCCCACACCACCTCACGTGACTTCATCCCGCAGCCCCGCCACGCTAAAGTTGGCAGCAGCGTTGCAAGCACGGTCCCCAAGTTCATGGACAACTCCGCCAGCTCGCCCGCACCCGACGCGGCTGCGACGCGGCGGTGGGCTTCCACTACTCCCACGCCCACCCCACGCAGTGCTCACAGCAACCCTACCGTTACACCAGGCGCACCGACTGCTGTGGTCGCTGCTTCAGCGCATCACGACCCTCGCGCAGGCGTGCCTCGCTCTTCGCCGTCGTCGCCGTTCACCACCGCTTCCACTGCAGACGTTCACGGCACGCCCGTCCCACCGCTGCCGCCCGCTACACCGCCCAACGTCGCTGCCTTCGGCGGAGCTGGTCCTTTTGGTCCTTTGCGTGCCAGCGGGAACAGCGGACGTCCGGGCCACGCCATCACCACCAACTCCAACCCTAACACAAACACAAACCATAATGGCAACGTCTTGAGCGCAGGCGTGGCACCACCCCTCCCACCACCACCACCATCAGTAGCAGCAGCGCCTGTTTTGTCGCCATGCAGCACGGCACCGGCGCCACGCTCTTTCACGTCGGACGGCGGGGTCACCACCATCGCGAAGCCGGCGTTGCTGCGGTCTCCCCTCGAGGCTCTGCACCTCAGCGAACATCTTATCTTTGACGCACGCGATTTCGACGAGCCAATGGCAATTCAGCCGTCAGAGATCGAGGCGCTGCTGGGCCAGGTGGAGCGCAGCGCAGCCGCGGCGGCGGCCAACACACCAAAGGAGGCCTCGATGGGCGGGTCGCTGCGGGAGCGCCGCTCCGTGACGGACTGGGGTATCGAGGAGGCCATCAAGTCGGTACTGCCCGGCATGGACGAGGACGACAACTCCGATGATGCGCAGGGCCCGAATGTCCTCTCGGGAGGGGCGGCGGCCATCTCAGGCAGCTGGCACACCACCGGCGAGCCAGACACCCGTCAGCCGGTCGGTGTGGGGCTGCTGGCGGACTTCCCAACCTCCTTCGCTGCCTCCTTCGCGGAGCCGACCAGCACCTTCCTCGGCTCGCCCTTCACCACCGCGGACCCGGCAGCAAACACGATGGACTCCCTCAGCCGCGCGTTCAGCACTGCCGCCCGCGTGGACTCATCCTCCTTTACCACATCGCCGGCGGCAACGGCAAATGCAACGCCGCTGCAGCGTCCACCCAACTCCCCTGGAATGCACCTGCCGCAGTACACGATACCGGAGGAGCTTGTCACGATGCCGCCCAGCACCATGGTGACGGCAGCGCTGCCACCTGCCGCTCCGTCCACCGTCGCCCCAGCTGCTACCATCACCACAACCACCACTACGGCCTTGCCGGCGTCGCTGCAGAAGGAGCCGTCCCTTGCCAAGGAGGAGGTGACGAACGACGGCGTGGTGAACACGTCCGACCTCATCACCATCTACCCCCAGCCCTCCCTAGTGGGGGGCATGTCGCCGTGGCTGGCGTTGGGGACGGGCGACAACAATGCCGCTACTGCTGCTGTGGTGACAGCGGCGAGTCGTGCGTCGGACGTCACCACCGACCTCGCGGCCTCGAAGGTGTCGTGCGGCAGCGTTGGGGAGCGGGCGATGGAGAAGTCGGCCGACGTGCGCGCGCCGCACTCCGTCGCGTCCAGCCGTCCCTCCCTCATGCAGTCGCTGCAAATCAAGAACGGCAGCATCGACAGCAGCTTCGGCCTCACGGCATCCATCAGCGCCAACAGTCCTGCTGGGCCGCCCACCCGGCAGTCCACCGTCGCCACCTCCGCACCAAATACGCCGTCGCTGCGTAAGGAGACGTCGACGCCGCTGTCGACCACCCGCTCGCAGGCGTACGCCAGCGGTGGTAGCACCCGCCCGCAGCGCCCCTCGCTGACGGCCCCGGTCGTGAATCGCCACACCATCACCCATATCTTTCGCGAGACGCCGCAGTCGCTGCAGCAGAAGGAGGCGATGATGAGAAATCACGAGAACAGCCCAGACGCACTCTGCCGGGATGCGCGGTGGCCGCCGCGCAACGTGACGGAGGTGGAGGAGCTGCTGCGCGCCCAGGGTGCGGTGAAGCTGCTGCGCCACCTCACAATCATCTCTTTTTCCCGCAAGAACGTGACGGGGGTGCAGGAGCTCTTCGACACGTGGGCGAGGAACGGCATCCCAGCCCCTGACATGGGCTTTGGGGCTTACTACTACTATGTCAAGGAGAAGAGCGACAAGCTGCTGTGCATGAAGCACAACGGTCGTGGGCCCTCGCCTGGACACGGCTACGGCCGCTGCGACTTTGAGAGTCGCCGACCGTACAGCACGTGCCGCTACGAGCACGTGTGCCTCTTCTGCCGCTCTAAGGAGCACGGCTGGTTTGAGGAGGGACGGTGTGAGGGGTATCAGCTATTGCTGCAGGAGATGGTGCGGCTTGGTGTCGTGGAGGAGGACGTGGTGGTGCTGCTGAATGCCATGGAGAAGGACAGCACGCAGCGGACCGTTCGTTGAGGAGGCCCCCATACACGCCCACGGCTTTTCTCTTTTTTTTCTTTTCCTCGTCCTTCTACTGCCCCCCCCTCTCGCCTTTTGTACCTCGACTCTTACACGTATACAGTACGTGAGGAGTCCGCGGTGAAAGCTGCGTAGGAGGGCGGACAGCGACAACAGCAGAAAAAAAAAAGAGCAGGAGAAAACGTCAGGTCAGCTCCGCAGATGCGCATGCCTGCTCAACTCCTCCCTTTCTTTCTGCTTCTCTTGCCATGAGCCTCGTAGCGTCAACACAAACACACACACACACATTGCTTCGCTCTCATTTTCTCTTCTTTTTTTTGCTCTTCTCCCGTCCACCCTTCGTCGTTTGTAGTGTGTTCTTATTGCCGTGTTTCCTCTTTTGTCCCCCAACCCCTTCATTCTCCTCCCTTTACACGTCCCCTCCACTTCGCCGATCTTTCAAGCGTTCGGTTCCCTTTTTTTTTTACTGTCTGTTTTTGCTCTTCCCGCCCTTCTTCTAAGCCTGTTTGTTGTGGTTTGATGGTTTGATGGCTTGTTCTTACTTGCACGCTTTCCATCAAGAAGCACGCATCTGCTTTCATGGAGACACACCGCGAAGCTCTCCTTTTTTCCTTTTTTTTCGTATCCGCTTGGTTTCTCGAGGAGCTTTCCCCCTCCTTTGCTTTTTTTTTTCTTTGTTGCTTGGTATCTCTCTCTTGATATTGCGCAGCCTACCTGCGTGAAGTTTGTTGGTTTCTCGACGACGCACGCACATAATTCTGCCCGTGCGTTGCTTTTGTTTTGTCTTAGTGAGTCTCTGTGTATGCGTATGTTTGTGTGTGTGTGTGTGTGTGTGTGCGTGTGTGCGTGGTTTGATTTAGATGTCCGCGGGAGAGTGTGTAAAACGCACGTGTGCCTTTCGCTCTTTTTTTTCGTTTTGCTCTTCCACGGTTTGCAAAGTCCAAAGTGCGCTGTTTCCCCCGTGCGGACGCGTGGCAGCTGTGCTCCCGCTAACAACAACAACAGAAAAAAGGCTCGCGCTTCCAGTACAAAAAAAAACGAAGAGTAATTCAACCAACGAAAAGAATGCAATAACAAAAAAGAGGAAGTGACAGTGCTAGTGAAATCTGCTGGAACGCGGAACCCACATTTGCGTTGCTGCTCCACATTTACCGCTCTCTTCTGCGTTTCTGTTTCATTTCTTGTTTTCATTTTTGCTGTAATATTGGGCTCTCTGTCACGTTGAGCGGACCTCGCGGCAGTACGAAAGCGTTTGAAAGCCACCGAGTAAGAGATACGTAGTGGTACGTACATTTCACCTTTCGCAAGCCACACACGTGTATGTCTCTATCGTTGGACAGCAAATCCTCACTGCACTTAATCATGTTTTTCTTTCTTTTTTGTTTTCCCGTTCTTCATAAGCCGCGTTTTGTGCGTCAGTGCTTCTCGCTCATTAATTTTCGGTTTCTTCTTTTACCT
Organism: Crithidia bombi; assembly: GCA_900240985.1. Taxonomy (NCBI): domain Eukaryota; phylum Euglenozoa; class Kinetoplastea; order Trypanosomatida; family Trypanosomatidae; genus Crithidia; species Crithidia bombi. The sequence goes on from OESO01000049.1 coordinate 93,241, forward strand.
TCTTGAATCACAATGCCCATTTTCTTTTTTCTTAGGTTGCTCCTTGTTGCTATTTACAGTTTTTCTCTTCTTTTGTGGTCGATCTGCTTTTCATTGGTTTGCGTTTTTTTTTTGTTTTGCGCACTCCCCTGTTTCGCGCTCTCTCGTTCTCTCTTTCATTGCGTGTGGCGCCAGTGTTTATCCACGGGCGTGGTTGCATGAGTAAGCCGCTTCCGTCGCTTCTTTGTTGTCCTTTCCCAGCCATGTTTTATTGTTCGGTGTTGTTGGTGCGTCTAAAGAACCTCGCGTTCGTGTATATTCCCGGGTAATGAATTTGCCCGTTGAAGCCATGCATGTTTTGTCAACTATGTACAAAAAAAAGCAGATAAATTCATACATACATTCATACATCTGTATATTGAGAGAGAACGCGCTGTTTCTCTCCACACAGCTTTTCTATTTGTCTGCATATACGCGCACCCGTCTGCTTTGCTTAAAGCCTCTCTGCGTGCGTCTACTTGAATGCCATCCCCCTTTTTCTTGTCTTTAGCTTTTGTTTTAGTTTCATTCTCTTTTTCTGTTCTCTTCAATGGAAGCACGATGGGCTTCGTCGTCGCTGTCATTCTTGTTAATTTGCGTTGTTTCCACGCTCTTTGTTTCCATCGTTTTGCGGCTCGCACCACCCACCTGTTTTTTATCAACAGGTCATGTATCGTGCTTTTGTTTCTGTTTTGGTTGTTGGTCTGGTGGCACGCTGCGGGGAGAATTTTCTTTTTTATCTGCGCTACGATGTTGTAAGACGTCGTAACATGAGACGTTCACAGGTGTCTGCACCTACGACAGAGATCGTTTTCTGAAGGTAAGGTGGTGTTGGACGTCTTTCTTTTTCTGCTGTTTATATTATGGCTGTCAGAGACGTTATCGCGCTGCTGCTGCTACACACGAGCCCCTTTCATTGTTGTGTTTCCGCTCCGCCGTTATTCTCATGCTGTTGTTGATGGTCTCTCAGCCCTGTTGCACCGTTGCCCTTATCGAGCTCACGCCAGAGCCTTCTTTTCTGTGTCTTTACCAGCTCTTTACGTGATCACATGCTCCACCGGATTAGATGTCGCTCCTCTGTTTTTTGTTTTGTTTTTCATTCTCTTTCGCATGGTCTGCTTTTTCGCCATTTCCTTTACGTATCTCCTTCGCTGAGTTCTTGACCCCTGCGTTGGCACGGAGTAGAGTCGATTCTGCTCTTCTGCATTTCTTTCCGTTTGATGTTGTGGTGTTCTCTCTCTCTTCTTTTTTTTTATCCTCCTCTGAGAGCGAATTCGGCGTTTTTTTTTCTCTCGTATTGTAGGTGGTATTCTGCCAGCCTGACTTCTTGACGCTGTCTTGTAATCAGGAGCTCCCGTGCCGTTGTCGCGGTTACTGTGATGGTGAAAGCCCCGTAATGCGTTGCCGTGCTCCCGTGTCTTTTTTTTTCATCTGATCGTTGCTGTTTTGGCTCCTATACACGATATTTCTCCTCGTTTTTTTTTCTTTTGCTTGCCTCTTTTTTCTTTTGTTGCCCACGTTCCCGTTGTTGTCCCCCTTTTTTTCTTTTCACTTCGACGATCCATCGATTAGTCGGAAGTGCTGTTGGTGGAAGGAAGAAGGGAGGGGGGGGGGGAGGGAGGGAAGCGGGTGGAGGGGAAATGGGGGACGGCCGTAGTTGGACTTCGTCCCTCCCTCCCCTTCCTCTTTCTTTCGCTTCCTTTTTTTTTCCCCTCCTGTTTGTGTGCGCGTCGTGGCGTTGTTGCTGGAACGCCTTTTTTTTTCCCTTCTCCTCTTTCCTCCTTTGCGTTTGTTTTTCTCCTCCTTCGCACGTCCTCGCTGTCGCTTTCTTTTGATTTTCTCTCCCCCTCTTCTCCGCACTCCGCAGGGTTGGAGGGAAGGGGCGGGGGAGGAGCTCTCTTGATGCCCAGGTCGGGTGTAAGAAGCGCCATGAAAAAAAAAAAGAAATAAGACAGAAAACAAACATGCGATCTGCCATTGTTCTAGTAGCAGAACTCAATCGTGTGACGACGATGATTGCAACGTGAGCTAAAGCAGACTGCTCAGGAGTTTCTTGACGGCGCGGACGACGTGGCTCTCTCGCTCCCCCGTCTTCCCCTCCCCACATCTCTCCACATACATACACACGCACAAAGTAAAAAAAAACGATCTCCACCAGTGTGGATAAAACACACGCAGTGGGCAACGACTGCGAGGTTGAAGGAGAGAGGGAGTTTTTCTTGTGCTCGAGTCGCGCGCGGTATCGTTGTCTTCGGTCACGAAGTGCGGATCACTGGATGCGTAACGACCGCAAAGTACAGCTGAACACAGCTTTAGTTCTCTGTTTTTCTCCTGCTTTAGTTTTCGGTGTTCTCGACTCACACAGGCCCCTGACACGACATCCTTCCTCTGCCTGATCTCCATCTGCCTTCTTTTGTTTTGATTTGACTTCCCCCCTTTCCCCGTTGGACGTCGTCATGCTGGCTTCACGCGGCAGCTTACTACGCAGCAAGGCTGGTGGAGTCGGTGCCCCTCACCGATATCTTGGTGTCTTTTTTTTTTTTGCCTTTTGTGCTTCAGTGGTGTGGACTACCCGGACACCCTCTCTCGCGTGCTAATCACTTGCCTTTACGCGTCCTCTTCGCTGCGCGGCGCTTCGCTTCGTGGTCGTGTTTTTGTCTTTGCTTGCTGTTCTCTGCCACTTCTCTTGTTGCTGTCTTCTCTGCTCTTCCCCCATCACCTGCTCAACTAGGAATGGCTGCACCGTCTACGACTAATGCTGCTGCTGCTGCTGCTGCTGCTCACCCTCCTCCGCGACTTTGCGGGACGGAGAGCGGTGGCGACGTTCCTGGCAGCATGGAGGCGCTCATCAAAAAGCTGCATCTGCTTTACGCCGAACGCGTGCAGCCACTCGAGGCGATGTATAAATTTGACGTCTTCTGCCCCAGCTGGTACGAGGAGACGATCCTGAACCAGCGACCCTTCGTCACCTTCTTTGGCCCGTGGTCTACGGGAAAGACAACCTTCATCAACTACCTGTTGCAGAACAATTATCTGTGGACGGGGCCGCAGCCCACCACTGCAGAGTTCACCGTCGTCATGTATGGCAAGGAGGCGCGCCCCATTGACGGACAGGCGTTAGCCAATGCGAAGAACTTGCCCTTCAAAGGGCTGCGCGAGTTGGGGGAGTCGTTTGTGAGCAACCTTAGGGGTTTCCAGGCGCCGCATCCCCTGCTAGAGCGCGTGACGCTCATCGACACACCAGGTGTGCTGGAGAGCGCACAGGAGATCCACAAGCGCAAGTACGACTATGTGAAGGCGTGCCGTTGGTTTGCGGAGAGGAGCGACTTGATGTTTGTGCTGTTCGACCCCAGCAAGCTGGATGCTGGCGCCGAACTCCGTCAGCTCTTCACTGTCGCCTTTAAGGGACTAGACAGTCGCATTCGCATTGTGCTGAATAAATCTGACTCCATCGCCACTCAGGAATTGATGCGGGTGTATGGCAGTCTGTTTTGGAACCTCTCCAACCTGATCAGCACGACAGAGCCGCCGCGCGTGTTCGTGGGAAGCTTCTGGGATCACCCCTACAACCCCAACTCCTTTCAGCTCCTCTTCGCTGAAGACAAGGCAGACTTGCTGCGGGAACTGCTGGAGGTGATCCCGCAGCAGGCGAAGGACAAGAAGATCGTTTCCCTTATTCGACGCGCAAAGGAGGTGCTGGTGCACGTCCTCATCATCGGCGACATTCGCCAAGACCTCCCCATCTTCTCCAAGAAGAAGGCGAAGCGAAAGGCCATCACAGAACTGCCAAAGCGGTTCGAGCAGGTGGGCTTACGCTACAAGATGAACTACCGCGATTTCCCTCCAGTGGAGGCGTACCGCGGCTTTTTGGAACGCTTCGACGTGGAGAAGTTCCCGAGTCTGAAGAAGGTAGGGAATTCTGGCCACATCGCACGACTTCAGGAGCTCATCGACACCATTCTGCCCTCCATGCTCCGCCCTGTTCACCAAACCGCAGCCGCCAACCCATTCGATGAGGCACAGCGCTCGGAGCTGCTGGCCATCTACGGGGACCCCATTCGAGTTCCCCCCCACAGCACAGCCGGGAAGCAGCGCAGCACCGGCGTCGCAGCACCTCCGCAGCGGAAAGATGTAGCAGACTCACCGTCGCAGCCGTCACCACAACCCCCCGCTGCTACTCCCCTGGCTTCCACAGCCCTTTCCTCCTCATCGCCGCCACCGCCAGCTTTTGCAGGGGATCAGCAACAGCAGATGTGGCAGCAGATGATGGGCATGATTCAACAAATGATGCAGTCGCAGTTACCACAGCAACAGCAGCAGCAGCAGCAGTCGTACGACGCAGATAACGCTTTGCCTGCCACCACGCTGGTGCGACCCTCCCTACCCGCCGCGTCACCGGGCCCACCAGCGCAGACAGCAGCCGCAGCGGAGTCCTCTGCCCCACCCACGCCGTGCACCTTCGAGTCGGACGATGACAACGGCGGTGGGCCGCCGACAATGGCAGTAGCACCGACAAGGGCCATACCACCGCGATCCACGGTGGAGCCGCCCCAGGAGGCAAACCTCTGGGTCAACGCAAATTGCTCTAAGCCGCAACACTGAGATGGAACGTATGTGTGTGTGTGTGTGTGTTAGTTCATGCAAGTGCTGTACCGAGTTGCGCTATCCACGTGCTGGCTGCGTTTGGCAACTACGTCAGCGCTCGTGTTGTGATGTGGCGATGTCTGTCTGTCGTCACCCTCCTCTTGCTAGCTTTTCCTCCTATTGTTGCGCAACGTATCTCTCGGCTTCTCCGTACTCTTATTTGGAATGGAGTGGCACGTGCTGCCGCTCTCCGGAAGGAACAGCGAGCTGACTGCTCGGCGCAGATGACCAACAGCTTCACCGGTCTGTCGGTGTCCGTAGAAGCGTTGGCCTCGTTCACCGCATATGTGTGTTTGTGTGTAAACGAAAGAAGCGACCACAAAAAAAAAGGTGGTGGCGGTGATGGGCTGCTCGTCTCCTCTTTTCGTCCATTCGTACAGAAAAATAAACAAGGACACATTCGATGAGCTTCACACGGAGTCGCCTGTTTGTGTTTGTGTATCTTTTCATCATAATGAGCTGATTTCACACGCGTTGCGTCTTTCCTACTCTCTCTCTATCCTCCCACCTCTTCTCTCCTTTCCCGCCTGCTCTCCCTTACAGACTGCATGGGCTTCTTCACGCGGGAATGATGTCCAGCGCATCGTGAGATGAGATAACCTCAGCGTACTGCACGTGCTGCTCTCTCGCGTCTTAGCTTCCTGCCACACCAGACAGACTCGTGTGCTCCTTTGAACACACTAACACAGAAATACACACAGAAGATCAGAAAAGGCAACACGACGGGAAGGAGCAAAAAAAAAGGTGTCGCCGCCGCCTCCTTACCCATTGATGCCACTGCTGCCCCGTGGCTTCTCACACTGCGTTTTTTTTTTCGCTTCACAAGGGTGGTTACATCAGATGGTTGTCTACGCTACGAAAACGTGTTGCTTTTTTTTTGGAGAGGAGGGAGTTTCCGTGGACACGAGACGCTGCAGGAGGTGTGCCCGTGCACTGCATCAGACACCACCTCCTTTTTTTTTGCGCTAGTTTTCCCTTTGCATCCCGCTTCCTATTCGTCCAGGAGGCTGAGAGAAGCAGAGATCATAGATGATTGTGACGTTCCTGCATTCACACTCACACATACGCAACTCCGTCGATCAGTGAGCAGAGGTCTGGAGGAGTAGGTGGAGCCGGCGGGGAAAGGGGGAGGGGGGAGCAGTAGTTATAAGAGGGGAGGGGGGCGAGAGGCCTCATGCCAGCGAACCAACCTCACAATTTGCACACACCATCTGCGGGGGTGGCTTTGGCAGATGAGGTGCCCAACGACTCGGAACTGCTAGAGCAGGTGGACATCAACGCCCAACTCGTGAACTACCTGCAAGATCGTCTTTACCCAGACCCCACCACGCCTCCGTCGCGCGGGAGTGGCACACGCGCCCAACCCGGCAACACCCTTCAACAGACACCCGCTACACCTCGGCCGCTGTCGCAATCTTTTCTGATTGGTGGATTTCTCTTCGAACCACGTCCTGGACCCCTGCAACTACACAACCGCTTCAGAGGGTTGCGGGGCTCGCCGGCCTTCTTCGTCGTCGCCTCCGCCGTCTTCTGCCCCTTCACACATCAGTACTTCTCTCTTGCCTCTCCGCACTGGGACCACCTCTGCAGAGCCGGCTTTGCCTTAGCCTCAACGAACCGCGGCGCACACCAGCTGAAGTTGTACAACGCGGAGAGACTGCGTCGTTACGCACGCCAACTTCAGGCAGCAGCAGCAGCAGCATCAGCAGCACAGAAGGGAAAACACCAAAAAAACGATGAGGACAGTGTGGCTTTCACGTGGAGTGGACAGGCGTCACGGGCAGCCTGCGTCCGCCAGGCTCGGCTCTACGAGGCACGGCAGTGGAGTGCATCCCTCCAGCGCACGCGGTGGAGGGACTTGCAAGTGTTGCCTGTCGGGTGCGGTGACCCCGTAAAGCCGCCCTCGTCGTCGTCACCAGGCGTTTCTGTGGAATGGGCGGATGAGTCCATCCAGCTGAGCGGACGTGCTAACGAGCAACCAGCTGTTGCATTGCCCTCCACGTGTTGTTCTGTGCCCGCGTGGGCCGGTGAGTGCACAGAGCGGCGAACCGAGCCACTACTAGGCTTGCCCTCCAACGTCTGAGCTGCCTACCTGGAGATTCCGTTTCCTGCCCAAGAAGGCTCGCCAGCACTGATGCCGCCTGTGTGCACTGCGGTTCCAACACGACTCTCGCGAGACTTGGCGAGGGCGGCACAAGCTGAACCGAAAAATGCAGTCGACGACTTTTTTATTGCCCCGTCGTCCATGGCGCAAACTACAACGGTGTGATGGACCTGCGCGCACACGCAGTACCGCTGCCAGACAGCAGTTACCACCGGAGCAGCAGCAGCAGCAGCGGTCAGCGCAAGTCGCTCTCCTCCTCACCAAGAGAAGAGGGTTGCTCTCTCTCGCAGACTTATGTGCGGATGCAGCCAAGGCGGCACCGCTGCTATCTCTTGGGCTGGAGAGTCTGGACGACGAGGATGCTGCCGCACGCTCTCCACTGCGTGTTGTGGTGGTTGACAACGCGCATCTGCTCTCGAAGCGCGCGATGAGTCGCTTGCTGGATCAGTGGACCCGCAATGATGATGCTGCACAGCGACGCCGTGAATTGTGTGCCGCACGCACGTCTCGAGAGGAGAAGTGACAACAGGTACGAGGTGGTGGTGATGGCACTCGGGAAGTCCGGTGCACCGCAGCCCCCGCGTTGATGTCGCGGTGGCAGACGCTGATAGGGGCACTGGCAAGGGTGGGCAGTGTACTGCCTCACCTGCGTACCTTGGCGGTACCTTTTGGGGCAGTTCGGGCGCTCTTTCTCAGTTATCACCCGCACCACGATGGTGGTACGGAGTTGGAGGAGGAGGTGCAGCGGCCGTCCCTCTCACCGACCACGCCTGGCAAACCAACGGAGGCAACTGCAACATCAACGAGGGAAGCGAACAGATCTGTCTACTCGGCTCGCATTTGCCCCCATCCACAAGCAGATTTGCTGTAGGTTAAAGAGTCGCTCTCCGCCGCCCTGCTGCCTGCCTCTGCGCTGTATCGTGTGCGTCGCACAACTGCGCGGTGGCGGGAGCTGCTGGGAAGCGTCGTGCGAAGCGTGCTGCTCCACACCTGTGCCGACTCTATCACAACGGCGAAGAGTACTCCGCGTGAGCTGCGATCGAGCAAGGTGGTGACGGAGGCGGTGCAGCTCCGCATCTCCAAACCTAAAGGGCAGGCACTTCTGTGCGGGGCGTGTGAGGCAGTGCTGACGCTGCACTCCCTACTGGACGCAGTTATGGAGAGGGGGGAGTCAAGGGGTTGCGGCAACCACGCAGACGAGATGGCGCGCGTGCTGCTGATGTACCCGACACCGAACACGCTGCGCCTGCGCCATTTGCTCTTGAGCGCGTATCGTGCGGAGGTGACGTGGTTAGCCGGCTGTCCGGACACCGGCGTTGCGAAGGTAAACACAAACGAGCCGGCGAGCAGCGCTGCAGATCAGGCAGAGCCGCGCCCTGCAAAACAACCGCGTGCTTTTTTCTTAGCTAACCGCCAACTCGCCCACGCACGTGAGACGCAGGACCGAGAGCGCCTGCTCGCTCAGGCGCGTGCGCGCGCTGTCTCCGCCGCCGCGACATCCTCGTGTTCGCACCCTTCGCTCCTCCAGCAGACGTGCTCCATCTACGCGGAGGCGCCGGTGCTGCTGGGTCGTTGGTGGACCGCCACCCTTCTCTTTTGCGGTCTCACGCTGGCTGACTTCGTGTCCCTGCGGCTCTTCCTCCTCGCTCGTCTGCAGCGAGACCATATCAATCCTGCTGGGGGATTGCAGCGGGTGGGGCTGGAATCGCGTGGCGGTGGTGATCAGCCGGCCGCCGTGAAGGACGTGGACGTCTTCCTCACGGACTGTGAGCGGGATTGGTGTGTGCAGCGACCAACGTATTACGTTGAGGTGCGAGCATTGGCTTGTTTCGTGTCACCACCCGTTGCATCGCCGCTGTGCGACGGCTGCAGCAGCGGCGACAGCGTTGCTTTCTAGGCCCACGCGATTTGGCAGTTGGAGCAACGCTTGCAACGCTGCTTAGGGGCGACCTTCCTTCCCCTGTGGACGTACCACGGTGCGGGGCGTGCTGCTGCGTCCACCGCGAATGGTCAGAGTGGGGACGAGGGTGCCGTGCGTGATGACGTCGCAGTGTCGGAGCAGCGCGGATGCGAGGCTGATGGCAGGAGCGGACAGCAAGAAAGCTCTTCCACGGCGGCATCCTCGTTGCTTTTCTTCGCGTGTGCCACACAACAGCAGCACCAGCGTCGCTTTAAGAACTTCAACAGCGTCCACGAATGGCGCACCGTGTGGATCCCTGGCTTGGTGGAGCGCCGCCTCTTCGCACTTGCCGTGGCGCAAAGGCCTTCGGTGGCTCTCACCGTCGAGGCTCGCGTGGTGCTCCTGGAGGTGGTAAGCGTACCAGGCGGTGTGGGCAACGACGCCGGCTCCTCGTCGTGTCCTGCCGTGCACCCCCGAGGATGTGTGTGCTGCGTGGTGGGGTTTCTCACTGCCGATCAGCTGTTCAGCACAGATCGTGTGACGTCGCAGCGCTCCTCGCTTCCTTCCCTTGTCCGGCGGCGGGTGGCTGGGTGGACAACCGTCGAGCGGCTGTATCTTACACGCTACATGGAGCGGCAACGACATGCTCCGGCTCTGCCGTTGCTGCGGTGCTTGCTTGACGCTGCTGCACCTGCTGTGGAAATTGAGGGCTATCAGAGGAGAGCCCACGGCGATGATGATGTCTTCTTGCTGGCACCTCAACCGTACCTGATCGGCTGCTACCCCTCCACGCACTACTACGGCCTGCCTATGCTGCACCTCCCGATCCGCCAACTCACTGGCGGCCGTGCGCACGACTTGTTGCTGAGGAACGGAGCACGCGTCTATCAGCGAAACTGCAGGCCCCAACGGACAAGAGAATCTACGCTGGGTTTACCTCCCGTGTCCGCCACGTTGTGCGAGGCGTGTGCGGGGCCGCGTTCGTTTTGCGTTGTCGCGTTGTCCACGGTGTCCTTCAAAATGGTTCTCTCAGTCGTCTTTCCTCTTTATCACGCTGATGCGGCGCACAGCAAAGCGGGCCTGTCCCTCACACCGGCGGAGCGGGTGACGGCACTGCGTCTCCTCTTTGCGAGCATGGCGAAGGAAGGGGGTGACCCGAACCGTCACCACCCAGGCAAGACGGCCGCGGGTGGTATCACGCACACCCCGCTTTTTTTCATGGAAGACGTGCTGTTTTACGAGGCTGCTGCGCTGTCTCCTTTTGGCTTAGCAACCGCTGCACCATCGGAAGTGGGGGCTACCGTGGTGGTGCCTGTCCGGTGCCCGCTGGTGACGGAGTTGGGCCTCTACGCACGTTTTGCTGCTTTGACGTAGTCGAAGGGGCCACGACAGCATTTTCGTTGTGATGAGACGCAGAGGCGAGGCTCTTGTCGTATCTCTGTGCCTGTTGCCTTTCCTTTGCTGTGCTGCAGAGGGTTTTTTTTTTCCTTATACTGTTACTGCTGTTTGCTGTTTTACAGCTCTCTTCCTCTCGTTTGCCGAAGGTGATGACGCGTTGCAGACTCGTTGGATGCAACTCAGAAACACATACGCATGAATACCTCAGCACAACGGAGTTGCAAGGAAAGATGAAAAACAAACAAACAAACAAGAGATTAGCACGCACCATCGCGCATGCTCGCACAATAAGTAGTGGTTAAGAACTCCGAACGAGAGAAACAGCAAAGGTCTCACGTGCCCGCCTGCTCCTTTTTGTTGCCTTTTTTTTCTGTGGGGGAAGGGGATGCTGCTTAGCTCCTTAAATGTCGTTCAGCACCGCAGGGGACGTCTGAAACACCTCGTTTTCTTTTTGTGCTGTGTTGTCTTTCAAAGCTATCGTGTGCGCTAGTTCATTGGTGGTGTTGAAGTGCGCGAAGTTCTGCTCCACTTGGTCCTCCTCCCGCCTGCCCTACTCCCTCTCTTACGCTCCATTCTATTTCCTCCCCCCTTTTCCCCTTAAACGCCTCGCGGCGGGGCATCACACACAACGGCACGCGCACCCACACAAAACGCTCCTTGCTCTCCGCCAGCCTCGTAGTAGGAATTAGAAGTGCTTCTAACGTAGTTAACGCTAGAGGACAACTTAGTATCTTGTTTCACAGACACACGCGCACACACGCACACAGACACGAACAGGATCCACAGAAAAATTCCCGTGCTCTTTTATTCACACATCTGCATACCCTCTTTTTTTCTTTGCGTTGGGTATTGACCAAGATTCTCAACGAAGAGACTCTTTTCATTCTCACGGCTACTGAGGACCACGGGAAGCAGTTTTCATCACTCGCATCCGCCTCGTTGAAGTTGTGAACGCACGTGTTGCTGGCCCTTTGGTTTCACATACAAAAGACTCTTCTCCGTCGTTGCTTGTCTTCTCTCCGTGTTACCGTCGCCTCCACCGTTCATTCCTGTTGATTCTCATTTCGCGCTTTTGTGTGCTATTTTTTTGCTGATCTGTCTGCTCACATCTTTCTCTGGTGCAAATCACCCTCTCCACCCCACCCTCGCAACTTCTTTTCTTTTATATCAGCTTCTTGTGGCGATTCGAAAAAAAAAAACAATAGGTAAGTTACACATAACGCTCGACGACGTACACGATGAAGTCCAACGCAGAGGCCGGTGCCGCGCCAGTCGGCTACAACGGTGGGTACGATGTCAGTATGATGCAACCCGGTGTGAACGCGGTCCAGTTTCCGCAGATGATCCTCAACAACACTCGCGACCGCGTGATCAGCTTTAACCAAAGTCTGCAGATGTATGAGCAGCAGCTGGGCCAGGTGATGGAGGACCTTCAGCTGATGGTGCAGGACGTGAACGCGCTGCGTGCGCAGTACGAAGAGGCGCTCAGCGAGAAGCGGTCGATCGAAGCACTCGCCACGCACGCGGAGAAGCGTGTGCAGGAGGTGAAGGAGATCGTGGATCGCTACGTGGGTGTGAAGGACGCCGTGGTGGCCAGCGACGGCTTCACCTACGAGCGTGAAACAATTTCGTCGTACATTGACGGCTGCAAGGAGGCCGGTGGCACGCCAACCTCCTACCAGACAGAGAAGCCGCTCACTTCTCTGCTCATCCCCAACCGCTCCCTCAAGACGCTCGTGGACCGTCTCGTCACCCTGCAAAAGACGGAGCTGGCGTCCAGCCCGGCTGCGGCCGATGGGGTGCCGGTGCATCCAAAACCCATCGCAACTGGACGCGCAAACAACAACAACAATGCGGGTGGTGAGAGCATGCCGCGCCGCATGCACGGCGGAAAGGACAACTCCGCACCTGTGGAGCTGAACGCGAAGGGCGAGCGCGTGCACCCGTGCATTCGCGTGTACGGCTACTGCAACTACAATGAGAGCTGTGCGTACGCCAAGTATCCCTACGACGCCTGCTTATCGAACCTCAAGAACAAGTGCCGCTTCAAGAACCAGTGCCATGAGCGCCACGTGGAGTTCCGCGGCCCCCTGGATGACTTCGGCAACCCGATCGCAGCGAGCCAAGGCCTGAACAACAACAACAGCAACAGCAACCAACATCACGACAAGAATGCGTCGGCTGAGTCTTCTGAGGACTACGTAACGAAGGCGTAAGTCGAGCGCTTCACATTGCGCTGCTCTTTCGATTCGATGCATGTATCTCAAGTTTTTTTTTTGGTGGTGAGGGAGGAGTTGTCATGTTGAGGTTTGAATTGCAGAGTTTGCTCTGTTCTGCTTGATGGCTTGGTAGCCGTGGTGGCTTTGTTTGTTCCTCCTTAAGTGCTGTCCGCCGTTGCGCGTTGGTGCACAGACACCTCGTTTTTTTTTCTCTTTGACATCTCTGGCTTGGTTTTCGCTTACTGAAAATCGCGCTGCTTTTTTTTTTGAGGTGCTCTTGACGGCAGCGGCGAATAGTGGGAGAGAAGTGGAGGTGGTGGGGAGGAGGGGCAGACGGAGTTGCTTACGTTTTCCACCATGTGTGCTTCGTTCACTATTGCTCCCCGCTGTCAGCTGTTGAGGATCTGACGGAGGAAGGTGCCTTTGAGCTGGCTTCTGGTCTTTTCCCCTTTGCTCTTCCTTCTTTTTATTTTGTTTTTCCTCGTAACTGGTGGCTGCTTTTTTGCATCTCCACAGTTGTGCCATGAACGTGTTCGTCGAAAAGAAGCAGCGTGGTTTTGTTTGTTTGCTTTTGGTCGTTACCGTTGTGTTTCTGTTTCTGTTTTCTGTTTCTCTCGGTTGGCTCCACCCCCCTTTTCTCTCTCGGGATGCACGGGTGTTTTTCTTTTTCTTTTCTTCCTCTTTCTGCACCACAACATTTTCTCTCCGTTTCCCGTGTTGTCTGTGTTTTTTTTTTCCTCCCGTGTTTATTTTTGTTTCCTGTCGTCGTCGTCCCCGCCTCGGCTGCGATCGTCGTTCTTTTGTTCCTTAGCTCTGCATGTGTGTAGACAGCCACGACGTTTCTTATTTTTCTCCGTCTTTTTTTTTTGCGTGCTCTGGTTGCTTATCTCCCTTTTTGATGGCGCAGCATGGGTGTGTCTGTGTGGATGTGCGTTTGTTGGCCGTTCAAAGCTGTTTTATGCCCGCTGTTGCTCTAGTTGTGATTCGGTCTTTTTTTCTGTTTTGCGCTTGTCGACCGGGCCGATGCGGAGACTACCCAACTTTGGTTCTCTTTACATGTCGTTGTTTTCTCCCCCATTTTTCTGCCTTTGCCACACGTGAAGCGCCACGCCCTTTTTTGTTGTTTCGTGCGTCATTCTTTTTGTTAGTCTCTTTAGCATTTCACACAAACGCACATGTGTAGCTGCAGCAGCTTCTCTTCTTTTCGATCCAGCACGTGGGTGTGTTTGCATGCGCTTATTCCATGCTGCACAGAGGATTGCGTTGTGTGGGTGCTTTCCTTCTTCAGTCCTTGCCGCCCGTCTTTACCTCTGAGAGGCGGCTGAAAGATGAACAACACAAGAAAAAGAGGGCGTCTAGCAAGGCGTTGCAGTGGAGAGATGGCGAAGGGGAGGGCGAAAGGGAAGGTAGGAAAGGAGAAGAACAGGGAGAAAGAGCGGCACGAAAACAACAATAAAACGGAAGAAGAGAAAAGACAGCACCAGGGTTGTTACGTGCAACAACATTTGAGCTTGGTTTTGTGTGGCTGCTGTTTTCGGTTCTGTGGGGTGTGTGGTGTTGAAAAAAAAATAGAAAGTGGAGGAAATTGTGGTGATAATAATATAAAGCGCTTGTTATTTACGTAATTTGTGTTTTACTGTTGTGTGTTTCACGGCACTTTTTTTGGAAGCTTGCCGTGTTTTTTGTGTTTTTTTTTCCTTGTTTCTTTGCTTTCCCCCCGTTTTTCACTGAGTTGAGGGTGCGGCGGACGCACCATGGTACTTTTAACACATTCAAAGCAAAGAAAGAAAGCGTCTAGAGGAAAAAGCACCCACCTGATGCGTTACTAGAGATGAAAACTCAACATGGCGCCGCGGTGATATGTGCTGCTCTCTCATCTCCATTCCTTCTGCAAACACCACACGTGTTGCCTGGTCATGTGACACGTGACGAGGGTAGCACGTGCTGCGCGTACGATTGGCGTTGTCTGCTGCTGCAGCCTTGCAGGACACGGAAGGCGATGAAGAAGAGTGCCTTCCGATGTTGCGACTCGGTGATGAGTCTTTTCTCGTTTTCCAGGCCCCCTTTTTCTCTTCTCTTTGCCGCCGAGCTTTTGAATGGTTCTAAAGCGCTAATAGAAAACAGAGTTGCCGATATAGAATAGACCTTTGCTTTCTTCCTTTTGCGTGCTATATAACGAAGACGCTTCGGCGAGGCATCAGTCTTCTGAACGATCTCTTCTCCTCCCTCCTCCGTCCACTTATCATGGTTCGCTCGCTGCCTCTGTTTCACCCCCCTCTCCGCCTTTCTGTGTATCTGCTCTAACCCTTTCCCCCGCATTCGCTGTCCATTTCTTCGCATGTACATATATATGTAGAGCTGTTGAGCTTTCGTGTTTTAGCGGATAGTGCTTTGCTGCTTGTTTTTCTTTCTCTCACAGAACACATTGAACTTTCTTTTCTTTTTTTTTCCGTGTGGGTGTTCACTTTTGCCTCGTCAGAATTAACACAGGCTTTTTTTTTCTTGTGCCTGAGACTTCCTTGCTTTCTCCCTCCTCTACTGCGAAGATGAACATCATGTCCCCACCGTTTTACGGGAAGGGCTACTCGGCCCAGAACTCTCTGTTGTTGTGGGAGGCAGCGCAGGTGTTGCAGGACGGCATGCGGGACCAGGGCAATGACCTACGTCGTCTGCTGGAAATCGCGAGCTCCTTGCAGGGGGTGGTGGAAAGCACCCGTGACATGTACAACACCGTCATCAAAGAGCGCGACGAGGCCTACCACCGCCTGCAGGAGGCTGACGCGAAGCTGCAGCAGGTCGAGCACGTTGTGCGGCGGTATGCCGAGGTGAAGGACCCGGTGGTCGCCAGCGATGGTTACACGTACGAGCGTACCGAGCTGAGCCGCTACCTGAGCGATTGCAAGAAGTCGAACAGCAAGGCATACTCCCAGCAGACAAAGGAGGAGCTGACGGAGGTGATGGTCGACAACGTCTCGCTGCGCCGCCTGGCTGAGCTGCTGAAGGGCGTACACACGGTGGAGGTGCCGCAGCTGTCCAACCGCGTCCCCCTGACGACTGGTGGTGGTAACAGCGACGGCCAGCGCATGCGTCCGCGCTGGATAGACGAGGACCCGACGATGGGCGGCATGCAGAGCGCGGAGATGGGCACCGGCACCACAGGCCCAATGGGCGGCGCGGGTGGGCGTCCAGTCAACGGGATGCAGATGAATGCCGGCCACGGTGGTCGCCGCTTTGACCACGCCGGCAGGTTCAACCGGTCGAATGCGGGCAACCACGAAGGAAAGGGTGGGCTGCACCCGTGCATCCGTGTGTACGGCTTCTGCAACTTCGATGATGATTGCACCTTCGCCAACTACCCCTACGAGGCGTGTCTGAACCACATCAAGGGCAAGTGTCGCTTCGGCTCCACCTGCAAGGAGCTGCACGTGGACCCGCGCGACCCGGCCTACCAGAACCCGCGCAGCTTCGCCAACCACCAACACCACCACGGCAACAATAACAACAACAATAACAATAGCGGTGCTGCTGCTGCTGCGGAGGCGAACGACAGCAAGGCGACCGGAGCTGCTGAGACGGAGATGAACGCACAGAAGCAGGAGTCGGTGAAGCCAGCAGAGATGGCTGAGAGTGGCAACAGCAGGAAAGAGGAGACCAACACGGCCGAGAAGCCGACGAACGAGGAGGGAGCGACGCCTGCTACTGCTGACAGCACCAAGTCGAAGGGCGAGTGAAGGACTCCGGTGTCATCAGGGCTTCGATGGGTAGCGGCACTCACGATGTCTGCCCGCGCGTGTCTTTCCTTTTTTTTTCTTCCCTCTCTTTCGTTTTTTTTTCTTGGAGGAAAGCACCCGCGAAGCTGGGCTACACAATATCTCGTGCTATTTTGTTTTTCTCTCCTGTTTTTTTATCGTTGTTCATAAGCCCTGCGGCACCGTCTCTCTCTGCATCTCTCTGTGTTAGCGCGTGGGATCGCTAATGAGAAGGGAGGAAGGCCAGAGGGGAAGGGTTCGAATGGGTGGTGGCGCTGAACGGGTCTTAAAAAGAAAAAAAGTTGGTAACGACGAGTGTCCTGAGCTCAAACGAAGAAGGACTGTGCTGGCTTTTCGGTGTGTCTGTGTGTGTCTCTGTGTGCCTTGAGGCAGTTGGGCGTGCTGTTCGCGTTGAGATTTCTCAGTAATGGTGTCGGTGTGTGCACGCCGAATTGCAACGACAGCCACAACAACAACAGCAAAAGAAACAGAGAAACTGTGAACTGGAATTTTTTTGTTGTTCGCCTTCACTCTTGTTCAGTGAAGAGAAAGAGCAGAGGATATGGCACTCTTCCGTGCATCCTGTAGGTTTGTGTATGCGATTTCGAAGGAATGACACACTTGTATTGGTGCGCACCCGCGTGCGCCTCTCTTCCTCTTACTCTTTGTGCATCTACGTGTACATTTGGGTGTGGGTGTGCGCAGACTGCTGACTTCGAGGGCAGCGTGGCTTCATCACGTGACAGCGCAATACGTCACTTCAAGCGCGTTCCCGTTGTTTTCTTTCTACCACGCCATTTCCACCGTTGCCGATGAAAACAGAAACTCATACACACACACGCACACTAATGGCACAGTAGAAGGTGATCCCCGGAGAGTGTCTCTGTTGTGCTGCACCGTCACCGCCTCCTCTTCTTTTTGTTTTCATTTTCGCTCCTCCACTCCACGCGTGACCACTCTCGTCTTCTCGTTCGCCATCCTACTCTCTTTCTCCGTCACTTCAACTTTTTTTTTTGGATTTTTGGCTCCTCCCTCACAAACACCAAAACGCTTGCAAAAGAAGGAAGGAACTTCGAAGTTGGGCTCAGTGACGTCGGCTTGCACTCCTCCTCCGCCACCCTCCACCTCTCTCTCATTGTGTTTCTCCCCTGTGCACGTGCATGTGTGTGTCTGCGCTACCGTGAAGTCTCAACGAATCTCAAACTTGGACTTCTTTCCTTCGCCAGTTTGCTCTGAACCACCTTTGTGTGCGTGCGTGTTTGTGTTTGTGTGTGCTAGTTAGGAGAGCAGTGTAAGCGTAGGTACATCGGTAGGAATGGAGCTCGTCAAGTCCTCTAACCCGGTTGACGGGTTTCTGTCCTCGCTGTCGATGATCCTCGTCAGCGAAATCGGCGACAAGACTTTCTTCATTGCGTGCCTCATGGCGATGCGCCACCCGCGTATGACGGTGTACATCGGTGCCATCTCCGCCCTCGCTGCCATGACGGTTCTCTCTGCTCTGATGGGTGTTATTGTGCCAACGTTGCTGTCCGTTTACTTGACACAGATGTTGGCCGCCGTCCTCTTCCTCGTCTTCGGCGGCAAAATTCTCTTTGACGAGCTCGTGCGTAAGAAAGCCGAGGACGAGGAAAGCGAGGATGAGATGGCAGAGGCCGCAGCGGCACTGCGCCGGCGTGACCCCAACGACGCCGTGGAGACCGGCAGCGTGGGCAGCTCCGTCTACGCGAGTGCACCGGCGCGGCGGTGGCGTAAGCTGCTGAACCCGGTCATGGTGGAGGCCTTCACCCTCACGTTCGTTGCGGAGTGGGGTGACCGCAGTCAGCTGGCCACCATTGCGCTGGCGGCTGCAAAGAACCCCTACGCGGTGACGGTGGGCGGCGTGCTGGGCCACGCAATCTGCACCGGTGGTGCGGTGCTGTGCGGCAACCTGATTGCGCAGCGTGTGTCCATGAAGACTGTGAATGTTGTGGGCGGCGTTCTCTTTCTTTTCTTTGGCGTCGTGACCCTGTACGAGCTGCTGACGCGGCAGCACGGCAGCGACGACACACACCCCAACCCAGTCAAGGATGGCCCCGCTAAGTTGTTCTAATTAAGTTGCGAGTTGTGTGAGGAGAGGGAGCAAAAGGCACAACGAGGCCGGCGCTGCTGCTGTTGTGTTTTCCTCCATTTCCGGTTTTGGCTGCGTTGCCATCGCTTTCTGTTCTTTTTTTTTTCTGCGGGTGTATACGAGTGTGTGTGTGTGTGTGTGCGCGCTTGGAATGTGCTGTGTGGGTTTCTGCGCAATGACTTTGTTTTTCTTTTTCTTCATGTGTTCTTCTTATCATTGTCATTGTAATGTTTGCCTTTTTTTTTTTGTTGTTGCTGTCGCTGCGTCGCTTTTGGTTAAATCGCTGTCGTCTTCTCCGCATCTTCGCCCAGCAGAATAACACAACAATGCAAAAGTAAAGTGGGTGATAGAATGAGATAACTCCTCATGGATGGGTGTGTATCACGAGGTGTGTATGTGTGTGTGTGTGTGTGTGCGTTTGTGGGTATAGAACGTCTTGTGCGAGAACAGCGACCGACTAATCACAGAAGAAAGCGGCAGCTGTCGTCGTAAAGCGTTTTTTTTTTTCACGCCCCTCTCTCCCCATCCTGAAATGAGCTTCTTGTCCCGTCGGCGTGTGTTACGCTTCCGCCTTCCCTTTCGTGGGTTTGACTAGACATCATTCCGATACGCGCATATATATATATATGGCTGATTCTGTTTTACTTTTGCTCTTTGGGCTCTCTAATGAGGAAAACGGGAGGGAAGGCGAACGTGTTCTTTTTTTTTTTCTTCTTGTTTGTTCTCGCTTGTCTGTGCACCCGTTGTAGCTCGAAAAGGAAGGAAGTCCAGGCAAGCACCTACCTTCCAAAAAACACACGTGCACAGCCCCATAGACCGCTGAATACTGCCTCTGTGTGTGTTTGACCTTATCCTCCTTTCTAGCTGCCGCCATGTTCTCTCTGCGCGATGGGTGTGCATGCTGGAGCGAACGCGCACGCAGTCGATGAAGCTCTCCTTCGTTTTTTTTTTCCCCTTATTAGCTTAGTGTGATGCGTGGAGGCTGATCTTGTTCTTTTTTTTGGTTTGGTGATGCTAATGCAGACGACACACTCACTCTCTCCTACACCCGCACATACACATACGCAAAAAGTGAAAGATGGACTGAGGGAGACAGAGGAAGGGGAGCAAATTAGTGAGGGCTCTTATCCTGCATCGCAAGTGATGCTCACCTCTTCCCTCTGTGATTGCTGCGCGAGCCGATACACGATATCAGGTACGCTCCGCGACACGCAAAAAGAGTTGTGCGTGCTCGAGGATGAACATGTATGCTGCTTTTGCTTGCGTGCGCGTCTGTTTGTGTGCTTGTGGGTATATGTGTGCGTCTATATGCGTGTGTATCTCAGCTGCTGTGGAAACGAGGCGGGCTTATGAGCTTAGTGGAGGCCTCTAGTGCAGCTGTTGAGAGCGTCGTATCCCCGGCTGCACTTTTGGTCTTTGACTGTTGAATGGTTGTGGAGGCTGTGGGGAGCAGGTTGCGAAGCTGCAATGGAATGATCAATGTTCTTTTTTTCTAGTGTGGAGAAGGCTAGCGAGCACTTGCGTAGCTTGTGTGTGAGGCACGTTACGGTGCCAGCTGCCTCCATTTCTCTTCCTGTTGGTGCCAGCTGCGCATCTCTCCCTCCCGCCGTCTTTTTTTTTCATCCCAGCTTCCTCGCTGTACTCTCCATTGTCTCATTCGAGGGAACACGTAAACACAAACGTGCTGTGCTGTTTGTGCGCGCGTTTGCATGTGGAGGTTTCAGGTGGTGTGCCTCATCGAGGCAGATCACAAAAAAGAAGATTACAGGACAACAACAGTAACAGCAACAACAACAACACACACACACACACACACACACGTGCAAAAGAAAAAGTCAAGGCAACCGTGCCGTGGTCTTCCTCCTTAACAATACAAGCAAACACACGAACCGACGAAATAAAGCTGATTAACAAAAAACACACAAGAACGACGTGTTAATCACTCATACCACTGACGCCAAAACCTTCCTCTCTGAAAAAAAAAAAAAGGGTGGGGGGAAGGAGTGAAAGAAGGGCGGGAGAGATTTAGCACCGTCACGAAGGGGTGTCCCAATGTGTATGTGCACGCAGTTGCAAGAGGAGTCCTCTTGAGTAAAGCTGAATACAACAGGTATCAGAGGGTTTTCTTTTCTGTCCAACCGCTTAGGCTATTTCTCCTTACCGTCTTTCTTTTTTTTTTAATGTGAAAAGAAAAGAAGAACGGGCAAGCAACAGCAAGAACATGAATGCGGTGCTTTTCTACGATATCGCTTTCGTTTGTTTGCTTGCTGGAACGTTGTGTGTAGCGTGCCACTACTGCGTTAACATTGTCTCCTCCCTTCTTCCGCTTCTCTTGCTTTATGATCTTTCTCTCGATACACACATATGCATATATGTACGCGCATTCGCCTTTTCACACCGACTAACAATGAAAAAAAAATAGGTGCGCGTATTTGGCATCTGCTTTTTTAAGGTTACGAAACCACGCTGAAGCATAGAGTTGCAGTAAAACTCCAACGTCTATTCTCCCTTTGTTTTGGCCTCTGCGTGTTGTAGCTTCTCACGGATCATCGTTTGTTGCTGCTGCTGCCGCGGCGGTTATTGATAACGTCGTCTCGGTGGACTCGATCATTTCTCCTACAACAGAAATTAGCTTTTCTGGTACAATTGACGACGGGTACACACACACACACACACGAAGTAAAAATAACAAGGACTGAGGAGGTCTATCACAAGCTGTTTGCAGTGGAGAGCACGATGACTGAGGCTGCCGCGGCTCGCCGCAGCCGGACCAACGATGAGCGCGTTGCCTCGCCGTCGTCCGGTACGAAGGTCGATACCGTCGGTGACGCCCCACCGACGCAGCAAACGAAGATTTGCTTCAATGTGTGCCGCCAGGAACAGTACCACCCGAACAAGGGCTACCGTCAACTCGCACGCAAGATACGCCAGAGTGGCACGATTGAGATGAACAAGGAGGATGTCACCCTCGATCGTCTGGCGCAGCACGACATTGTCATCTTTCCTGCACCGCAGACGGCGCTGTCGGAGGACGACATGTCAGTGATTCGACAGTACGTGGAGGCGGGTGGGTCCGCGATGCTGCTGCTGGGCGACGGTCACGGTGGGCAGTACTCCTACCTGAACAAGGCTCTGGAGGAGTGGACGGGCATCACGTTGAACGAGGACTGCGTGGTGCGGACGGTGCTGCACAAGTATCTGCACCCGAAGGAGGTGTGCGTGACGAACGGCATCACAAATCGAGCCATCAACACGGCAGCGGGCAAAAACGTCTTGGGTGCCAGCGGGGCGGCAGGGCGACGAGGCACGGTGGGTCTGCGCAACGGCTTCACAGGGGCGAGCGGCGCGAGCGGCACGCGCAGTGGCACCTCGCTCGGCATCGGCTCGACCCTCATGACGCTCAACCGAACCGTAGGAGAAGGTCAGACGGTCAACGCTGCCTTGCTGGCCCAGCAGACAGGGACAGGGGCAGGGGCGGGGTCAGGGGCCGATGCGGACGGGGCGGAGGTCGAGGCGACCAGCTTGGCGTTTGTCTACCCGTACGGTCTCACCTTCAACGTGCAGCGGCCCGCCATCCCGCTGCTTAGCAGTGGCTTTATGGCCTACCCTCTGAACCGACCAATCGCTGCGGCTTGGGAGTGCCCGAAGGTCGTGGAGCATCTTGGTCGTCGCAAGCAGGGAAAGCTGTTGCTGATCGGTACGGCGCAAATCTTTGAAGACGCATGGATCGACAAGGAGGAGAACAGCACCCTGGCCTCCGTTATTCTCGACTACCTGGACCATAAGCTGAAGCTGAACCAGATCGACGCTGACGAGCCGGACATCACGGACTACCATCACCTGCCGGACACAGCTTCGCTGTCGGAGCGGCTGCGGGTGGCGGTGGAGCAGCACGAGGAGCTGCCGCGTGACTTCACCCAGCTGTTTGATCTGGAGACCTTCAAGATCGACACCGACCACATCCCCGATGTGGTGGACACCTATCAGAAGCTGTCGGTCAAGCTGGAGCCGCTCACGCTGATCCCGCCCGAGTTTCAGACACCACTGCCGCCGGTGAAGCCGGCTGTGTTCGACGCGATCCACCGCGACCCGGCCCCACCGGGTCTCGACCTCTTCGACTTGGACGAAGAGTTCGCACCGGAGCGGGTGCGGCTCAGCCAGCTAACGAACAAGTGCAAGGCGGACGATGTGGAGTACTACATTCTGCAGGCAGCAGAGGTCATGGGTGTCACTAAGAAGCTGCGCAGCCCACGTAACCGCGACCCACGCGCGCTGCTCGACTACATCTTCCGGCAGGTGGTGGATTACAAAAAAGTGAACAGCGGACCCGCGGCGTCGCAGGAGCGCGGCCGCAACGGTTCTGCGGTAGGCGCCTCTGACGCTGAGAATGCAGCGGCTGCGGCTGCGGCTCAGGGCATGATGCGTGTCATCCGTGTGAACAACGACGGCAGCGGCGACTCGACGCCCTTTGACGAGAACCCGCGGTGGAACCTGTACCTCGAGGCCGACTTTGGCAAGGGCACCATTAACGGCAGTTTGCAGCTGCTAGCCGACTCCTCCCGGTTTGGTGCGCAGGAGGCGCGCATCGAGGGCGACATCAAGCCTCCAGGCGAGCGTGAGTTCCCAATGGAGTGGGCGGTGGTGCTGGACGCGGTCAACGGGGAGCAGATCATCTACGTCTTCTTAGCTGTTATTCAAGGCAACCAACTCCGTGGTGTTTGCCAGCAAGGCGAGAACGGCAACAACACACGCAACTTTCTCTACTCATTGGAGGAGCTGTAACTGGAAAGAAAGAACCAGGAGAGAGAATGACAAGCTAGTCTCGTGTGTCGCTCTGCCTTCTCATCTTCGCTCCTCGGAGCGCGTGCTTTCTTTGTGACTTTCTCGAGTAGGGTTTTCTGTTTTCTAATATAGAGTATTGCATCGCACTGCCGGCGTGCGGAGGCGTTTCTGTTTCGTGTCTCTCTTTTTGTTGTGCGGGTGGGCTGTCGGTGGAGGACAGAAGAGTTAGACACCCTGGTGAGAAAGGTGGTTCGCAGGCCGATGCCGATAGAAGGCACTGCTGGCTGAGCGTACATGTAGATAGACGGGTATTGCTCTTGGAGACTCACCAAGCTTGCTTTTTGTGTCTTGTTCTTTGACATATATACTTCTCCTTTCCTGTTTAGCGTAACGCCGCACTTCAGGCGGGGAGGAGGTTGCTACGCTCTGTTAAGTGGGCTGAGAGGAAGGGAGGGAGGGGGGGGGGAGGGAGGACATTCCATTTGCGTGTGTGCCGTGAGTGAGTTACAGGGTGATCGGCGGTGTTCCCTCACCCTCCATTACTCCTCTTCGTGCTTAGAAGCACCTTCTCACTTCTCTCCCTTTGTTTTCGTACTTTTTTTTTGCGCCGTGCTTCGTTGTGAATGTACAGGAAGTTCTTCAGACCGAACCAAAACCAGAAATAAAGAAACCAAACAACACGGAGGGAGAGGGGAGTCATGGATGGCCGTATAAAACTCTGCTCAGCGACACGTGACAACGCTCAACAACATCATTCGTTCCTTTTTTTCTTTTCTCCGACCAGGCGTAGGACGTTGTGCTGTACTGCACAACCTTTCGTAGTGCCTGTGTTCGAGAAGAAGCAAAGTGAAGAAAAGGAATACACGACAATTTTTGACTTCGCCTGCACTTACCGGTCCTTCCGCGCTGCCCCTCCTTCCTACTGGCAGTGGAGGACAGGGATGATTGCCGCGAAGAGCTGCTGAGTGTTTTTCTTTCTCTTCCAGCCCACTTACCTATCTCATCTCCTACCTCATACCCTGAGCATCTTCGCATTTGATCTCTGTTTTGTTTCATTGCTTGAGCCGCAAAAAAACAAAAAACAAAAACACTGGCACACAGAAAGAAAAGGAAGAAGTCGATAGAAAGAGACGAGAGGGAGGAGAAAAAAAAAGTAGCTGGAGCGTTGTGGAGCGTGGAACCAGCAGACATAGACGTTGTTACAGCTGCAAACACAAGAGCGGCCCGCTGCAGTGTCTCTTTTTCCGTTAACCAACGTGTCTGAAGAAGTAGAAAAAAGAAAGCACTCATAAAGTATCTGCAGCTCTCTTGTTTTTCCTTTTTTCTTTTTGTTGCTGCCTTCTTCACCTCTGCGCTTCTGCAACCGCGGTGTCATCGCGTCACGTCCATCTGTACACACACATACACACAAAAAAAAAGAAAAAAAAGAAACGAGCGAGGTTTCTTAGCATCGCTGTGCCTGCGTTACCGTCCACAACAAGGGAAGGAAGTAAATGCGGCTCAACATCACTTCTGCAAAAGAACGGCATGGTGAGGCGTGCACCACTGTTGCCGTGTCTCTCAACGGCGACATCATCAGCGGGAGCGACGACTTCACGGTGCGCAGGTGGAACGCCAACGGCGAGGCCCTCGGCGTCGTGAAGGAGTTTGAGAGCTGCGTGACGTTCCTCACGTGGGTGCCAACGACGGGCCGCGGCACCAGACAGGCACGTGGCGCAGCTGCCGAGACTCGCGAAGGCCGCGACAATTGTCTCGTGGCGTGTGCGGACGGCAGCTTTGCCTTCTTAAACACCGCCAGCGGTCGTGTCGACCGCACGGTAGAGGCGCACGTGGGCAGCCTCACCGCCCTTGTCTTTTCTGCGGACGGTTCGTCCATCATCTCTGCCGGCGAGGATGGATGCGTGAAGGTGTGGTCGCAGGCCGGCATTCCTCGAGCGACGCTCGCCAACGCGGGCCGCTGCATCAACGCCCTTTGCTGGGGTACTGAGGCGACGGAGCTGGGTGGCGACTGCGTGCTCTACGCCGTCGGCAGCGACGTCGTCATTAAGCCTCTCAACCCTGCGATGAAGAAGCAAATTAAGTGGAAGGCTCACAACGGCGTGGTGCTGTGTGCTGACTGGTCACGCATGAGTGGCATGATCGTCACAGGCGGCGAGGACGGCGTGTACAAGGTGTGGGACCCGTATGGGCGAAACATCTTCACTTCCGGCGCTGGTGAGCACCCTGTCACGTCGGTGCGCTTCGCTGCCGATGGCGAGAGCTTCGCCGTCGGCTCCTTCATGAACGTGCGTGTGTGCGACAAGACGGGCTGGAGTCACTCGTACGAGCGCACCACCGAGGGCAGCGCGATGGCGCTGGACTGGATGCCGGACGGGACGCAGATGATCATCGGCAACGGCACCGGTGCGCTGAGTGTCGCGCAGATCGTGGACCGCAAGGTGACCTGGGGCCCGTACTGCGTCACCCTCATCGACAGTCGCAAGCTGACGGTACAGGACGTGGTGAAGGACACCGTGCAGGAGGTGGAGCAGCCAGACAAAGTGATCAAGCTAGAACTCGGCTGCGGACACCTGGTGGTGTGCACCACGACGCAGTGCCTGTGCTACGCGATGGAGCGCCTGAACGCGCCGGTGCAGTTCGACCTGCGCGACCCCGTTATTTCTGTCGTGCTTGGCCCTCGCCAGTTCCTTCTAGCTGACTGCGGTCAGGGCCTACAGGTGTACTCCTACGAAGGCCGGCAAGTCAGCATCCTGCGTCTGCAGGTGACGCTGAAGCCGGAGATCATGACCACCGATCTCATGTCGCTTTCACCGGACACCGTGGCGCTGCGCAACCCGGCCGACACGAAGCGCATTCTCTTCTTCGACGTAAATAGCGGCAAGCCGTTTGACGAGGCGACCATCGTCCACCACCTCGACATCGTCTCGGTGCATCTCTCCCAGTCTGGCGCGCTGAGTGACCGCAAGGTGGCCTTTGTGGACCGCAACAACGACCTCTACTTTGGCCCTGTCCACACCAAGCTCGGCTTCCACAAGCTGTCCACCATGACCACGAGTGTGGAGTGGCACGATACGAATGAGACGCTCGTCGCCATCGCGGATGGCCATCTCACCACGTGGTACTACCCCTCCACCGTCTTCACTGACCGCGACCTGCTGGCACTGACGAAAGTGGTGCGGGACGACGGGCACGAAGAGTTCACGCGCAACGACCGCATCACCCACTTCCACCACACCCGCGTGCTGGTCCGTCGCGGTAACGACGGCGCGCTGCTGACGCTGCCGGCCTCACCGTACCCTGTGATGATCTTTCAGCTCGTTACGGAGAAGAACAACTGGGACGGCGCGACCCGCTTTGCCCGCTTTCTCAAGGACAATCTCCTGTGGGCTGTGCTGACCGCCCTAGCCCTGCGCGCTGGCGAGCTGAATGTAGCGGAGATCGGGTACGGTGCGCTGAGTGATCTGGCGAAGGTGCGGTACATTCACGGCATCAAGAACATCCCTGCTCCGGAGGCGCGGCAGGCGGAGCTGGCCCTCTTCCAGCACCGCACCGCCGAGGCAGAGCGCATCCTTCTGCAGGCCGGCCTTGTGTACCGCTGCATTGACATGAACCTCCGCCTCTTCAAGTGGGAGCGCGCGCTCGAGCTAGCGAAGGAGCGCAAGACGCACGTCGACACTGTCCTTGGCCGCCGTGAGCGGTACCTGCAAGAGGTGCAGCAGAAGGAAACACTTGCCCCCTTTAAGGAGCTGGCGGACAAGGTGAAGGTGGACTGGGCGGTGATTGATGAGAAAGTGAGGCAGGAGGCGGTGAAGGAGTCTGAGCGGCCCAACGCAAAGCCCTACGCGTAGAAGGGGGAGAACACCGGGAAAGAGGAGAGGTGTTGCGCTGCGTACACACACACACACACACACACACACACACACACACACACACACACACACACATACACTTAGTGGCGTTGGAGATGCGCATGCACGCCCCTTTTTTTTTCTGTACATGCACACCCACACTACACAACGAGAGACGCTAAGCCAACTTCTTTTCTTTTAACAAGTGCGCGTAGGGTGGCAATTTCTCGCTGGTGGGTAATTTGCTTCTCCATCCCCCCTTCCCCTCTTTCCAGCTTCTCACATTTTGTTCTCAACGGTCTTGGCTCTGGAGCGTACATGTGTGTGTGTGTGTGTGCGTTCGTTATGGACCTCTGTAAACTTGTGTTTTGCAAGTGCGCTGCGTTGATGTAGCTCATTCAGTTTCTGCCGATGCTGTTCTCTTCCTAGATACCACGTCACTAACGCACCCACTCCCCACCTCCGCGCAAGGGAGGTGGTGGTTGCCTCTTTTTTTGATACTCTTCTGTCTTGTCGATTGTAGTTGTGGATGCAGCTAATCACCACTGTTGCGTCTGATCCGCTTCGCATCTCCCTTTTTCTTGGCGTTCTGTGTATGTGTGTTCTTGTTGGGTGTTGGCGCCTCGTAGTGTCAGTCTCTGTGTTTTTTTTTTTGATGTCTTTTCTTTTCGCTATGCTAAAACGGTTGCCACACTTCTCTTTTCGCCATCGATGCAGGAAGCTAATGTACACAAGTCCCTTTGCTCTGACAGAGCCTTTTTAGAAGACATGCAAACAAACAAACAAACAAAAAAGAAGCAAGAGCACAAATAGAAGAAGCGTCAGGGAACGGTGTTTTGCCATAATGTGTTTGGTGGGGGCAGGGTGTCGTGTTGTCCGGCTCTCGTGGAGAAAAAGGATGGGTAGAGGCGGCGCTGTGGCGTTGACCTTGTTAGGGGATTCGTGTGGTGCATTTCGTGACATCGATTCCACTCGGGTACCAACTCCTCAGTTTGTGCTGCGGCACGTCTGGGTTGCATTGTTGTCGATGTTTCAGCAGAGGGTTTCGGAAAAAGGACATGGTGAACTGTCCTCTCTCACGCACGCCGTTCGTGAGCTCTCTCTCGGCGGCGCAACACCATTGCAACATGTAGAACAGCAACAACAAAATAATACGGCGTGTGTTTTCCTCCCCCTAATCTCGTCTCTGCTGGTTTCTTCGCAAGGTCTGTGCGCATTTAGCGATACGGTATCGACTCACAGGAACTTGTCGCGCACTGCGGTACTCCGACCTCACCTTTTCAGGGCCAGCACATGGGAAAAGACGGAAGGCGAGTATCGGCAGCTTCTCACTCACTCCCTCTCCCCTTACACACACGCACTGAATTACAATAACGACATCCGAAAAAAAAAAAGATGATTGGCGGAGAGTACAAGAAGGAGCGCTTCAGTGAGCGCCTGACGGCGGCGCAAAATCAGCCGCGGAATCGTGGGTATTTGCCCGGTACCCAGCTCAAGACGGACGGCTACGGTACCGGCACGCTGATGGGCAACTGGAGTGAGGAACGCTCTGATGCTGGCTACTACGACGGCAAGGCGGTCGTGAAGTCTGGGCTGCGGGCGCCGTGGACTACCACGTATCGCGAAATGGTGCAGGGCGCAGAGGCCGCCTCGTCGTCCGCCTCTGGCGTGCCGCCTGCGGTCGGTAGTCTAACGTCGGCCACGTCGATGACGCTGACGGCGGCCCCGTGCGATCGTTCGCAGTTTTCCCAGCAGACGTTTATGGACATCGAGGACCGCAAGCAGAGCTCCTACCCGGCACATCAGCCGCACCTCGACCCAACCTGGCAGGCGACAGTGCAAGACGCACATCGCAGCACATTCCAGACGTCCTATGTGCTTCCAGAGGTGCGACGGCAGGAGGTACGCGCGTTTGTGCCGCCTGTCCTGGGCGGAAAGCCGTCCTCGCAATCCACTGGCGTGCTGCTGCGTCTACGGCGTGAGCTGGAGCTCGCCCAGGAAAAGGGCGAGGCAGCTGCAGCGACTTCCGCGTTCCCCGGCAACGTGATTCGCTCAGTTCGAAAGGCGATCGCAGAGAGTTGCACCGACGCGGCGGGCAACGTAAATGCAGAGGAGCTGCAAGAGGGCTTCGCGGTGGCCGGCATCAACGCCTCTGCAGCGGAGTGCACGGCGTTAATTCGCTACTTTGACGGGGCGGGTAACCGGACCGCACCCTATGCGGTCATCGTAGACGCGCTGCGTGGTAGTATGAACGACCGCCGCGCCGATCTAGTAGAAAGCGTTTACGGCCACTTGAAGAACCTCAGCGAGGGAGGGGTGGTACGACTGGATAAGCTTGTGCAGTGGGTTGACGTGGCGGAACTGCCAGCAGTGAAGTCGGGGGCGGTGACGGCTGAAGCTGCGCGTGCCGCCTTCGCTGCTCAGTGGGATGCCCGGTCACCCACCGCGTTCATCAGTTTGGCGCGCTTTGCCTCCTTCTTCGCGGACGTAGCCTTCGAGGTGCCCCTTGACAACGTCTTTGAGTTGACGCTGCGAAACATGTGGCACTTTAGCGGGGGACGTGGCAGCTGCGAGAACACGTCGTGCCGGCGGGTGGAGGTAGTGCACACAAACGGGCGGGTGACGCAGCAGGAGATTAAAAACGATTTGTTGATCACAGGTAGCGGAGCGGCAGTGGAGCCGCTCTTGCGGGCGAACCTGGCAAAGCAAGGAATTAGAGATGTGAAGTCGCTGAGAGTTCTCTCCCTTTCTTAGCTTTTTTTTTTCACTGTCTCAGAGGCGGTGAGGCTAGGTAAAGACGGAAGGCAGGGGGAGTAGAGAGTGTGGTGCCCAGGAAGAGAAAACCAAAGACGAGCGCTCTGCTGTGCTGCGTCAACTCACGTACGTGTATAAACAGAGAGAAGGTCGGTAGGTTGAGTTTTTGGTTCATTTTTTTTTTTCTCAGGTGTTCGCTTCGTGTTTTCTGTCACGTCATGGAAAGCAGATGTACATTTTCCCAACTGCGTGGTGTGCAGTGACTTTGAGCTTCGTTGGACATTTGCGTCTCTTTTTCGTGTTCTTATCTAGAAAAGGGGCTGTTTTTACTCTTCTTTGAAGTGTCCTCTTTTTTTGTTCACGGCTCGTAGAGCTGAGATGTAATCTTCTTTTTTATTGGCCTCCCCTTCGTGTCCGTGCCGTTCTCTCTGTTGATGTCCCCTAACTCCAGGGGTCTGCGTCGCCCGACTTCACGACGACGGCGGCAACAAAAAACAACAGCAATCGCTACCACCACCAACAAAGCAAGCTCAGACCACCTTTGAGCACCGCAGGCTGTGACAGCGGTGAGTTCGTGGACACGACTCCTGCAATGGCTCGCATTTCCAACCGCGCGGGAGAATACCACGCTTTATTCCACGCAACGTTTCCGGGGGCTGAATGCACGTAACATTTACAACTGCGATTTTTATTTCTAGTTTGTTTCGACGCTCTCTCTGAGGCTTGTACTGCGACGGCTGATTCATCGCAGTATTCCCCTGAGGCGCTCCCCCTTCCTCCTCTTCCCTGTATTGCTCTCAACCTTGCTTTCTTTGCCTTTGGTTTCATTCTCATCTAAAGAGGTGCTTTTCTTTACCTTCATTTTTACGTGTGTTCTCCCTCTCACACGCGCGCACACACCCTCAAACTCGAAACTGGTAAAAGTGGGCAGTAGGTGAGGAAAAGTCTAGAAGAGAGGCAGCTGCCACTTAGTACGGTGCGCTCTCCTCACACACATAAGCGTCAAGATTGTAAGAGGAGAAACAAACACGGACACCATAACACAAGCGTATCGAACGCATCTGTAGCGATTCGAAAACAAAGAAGCAACAACAATAAAAAAACAAATTCATTAAAAGAAAAGCCACGATAATAAAAAGAACAATGCTTCGCCGTTGTGCCGCTGTGCTCTGCAGCTCTGCTGCCCCAAAGAGTGCGTCTCCCCTCGCTGCTGCTGCGACTGCCGCTCCTGTCACGGCCACCACTGCTGCCGGCGTCAAATCCACGAGTAACATTATGGCGGATGTCGACAAGAACGACCCGCAGTACAAGCAGATCTTTCTTGAGCGCTTCCGGAACAAGTTGCAGTCGGACAAAACAGGCATGAACGAGCTCGAGAGCTTTGTCGAGCTGCCGGAGGGTGTGGCGCCATCGGCTGCCTCAATCGGACCCATCAAGCGCGGTGCCGAGCCGCTACCGCCGTGGCTGAAGCTGAAGGTGCCGAAGGGCATGAACCACCGCCCACGGTTCAACCGCATTCGTCGCAGTATGCGCGAGAAGAAGCTCTCCACGGTGTGCGAGGAAGCTAAGTGCCCAAACATCGGCGAGTGCTGGGGCGGTGACGAAGACGAGGGGTCTGCCACTGCCACCATCATGGTGATGGGGTCGCACTGCACGCGCGGGTGCCGCTTCTGCTCTGTGCTGACGAGTCGCCGTCCACCTCCGCTCGATCCGCAGGAGCCGGAGAAGGTCGCGGCGGCGGTGGGGGAGATGGGCGTGGACTACGTCGTCATGACGATGGTGGACCGCGATGACTTGCCGGACGGTGGCGCGTCGCACGTTGCCCGCTGCGTGCGGGTCATCAAGGAGAGGAATCCGCAGCTGATGCTGGAGGCCCTTGTTGGCGACTTCCACGGTGACATGGCGCTGGTGGAGATGGTGGCGTCGTCGCCGCTGAGTGTGTACGCGCACAACATCGAGTGTGTCGAGCGCATCACCCCGCGCGTGCGCGACCGCCGGGCGACGTACAAGCAGTCCCTGCAGACGCTGGAGCACGTCACGAAATTCACCAACGGTAAAATGCTCACGAAGAGCAGCATCATGCTGGGTCTCGGCGAGGAGGAGGAGGAGGTTCGGCAGACACTGCGAGACTTGCGCACTGCCGGCGTGTCGGCTGTGACACTGGGGCAGTATCTGCAGCCCTCCCGCACACGCCTGAAGGTGGCCCGCTACGCCCACCCGAAGGAGTTTGAGATGTGGGAGAAGGAGGCGCTGGAGATGGGCTTCTTGTACTGCGCCTCTGGCCCGATGGTGCGCAGCTCCTACCGGGCTGGTGAGTACTACATAAAGAATATCTTGAAGCAGCGCGAGAGTGCAGAGACGGTAGCAGCCGCTGCGTCCCACTCCACTGATGCTGTTCCTACTGCTGCTGCTGTTGCGCTGTAACGTTGATGTCGACGTGATTGCTGTGATTTAGCATTATTTCTGTTGTTTTCTTTTGGTTCTTCTCTTCTTTCTTCTCTCTTGTTGTCTTTTTTTTTTTAAAGTGGTCTCATCTACCATCTTCTTCGTGCTTTCTTTCCCTCTTGCTCAGCCAGACGTTTCCTTTCCTTTTCGGTGAACGTGGATGGCCGTATGTTTGTGTTTGTGTTTGTGTGTGTGTCTTGGGTGTCTTTACCGGTGGGTGATGCAGCTGTGACGAGGGTAACGTCTGGTGTTTCTTTTCTCTTCTTCGTATGTGACATGCCGAGGGTCACCAAGGAAGACACCAATCATGGGCTATATATATGAACTGAAGGAAAAGAGAGGGGAGGAAAAGAGAAGGAAACACAACGAGGACAACTGCTTTTGACTTTAATCTTCAGCGCAGCAATCCCAGTACACATTCAAAAAATAAAAAGGGAAACAGCTAATACCATCAACAGGATGAAAGGCAACAACAAAAGGAAAACGAAGCACGCAACACTTCGTCAGGCGGCCACACACCTGCATTTCTCCAGCTGATGTCACTGGCGCATCGCAGCACCTCTGTGGAGTTGCTGTCGCCACTGAAAGACACCGCGACGCTCGTCGTTTTGCTGGTGATTCTCCTTTTACGCTTCACCAGAGAGCACAGCTTCCAACGTACCCTTTTTTATTTTGGTATGTGTTCTGTGTTTGAGCGAGTACCGCTGAGGTGTAGCGCCTCACCGTTGCTGAACTCTCCCCCCAACAACAACACAAAAAGAGCGCAGCGAACACTGCACTTGTATGCTTGGCTTTCACGTGTCTTCAATTGAGAGCGTGGGGGCGGGGGGGGGGGAGCGATGTCTTTAAGTGCCTCCTCCTTTCTGTTTGTGCTTTTGTACTGTTCATGCGATTTCCTTTGTACCTCTTTCCTCTTATTATTCCATGTACGCTTGGACCTCAACTGCACTGGATTGAAAGCAAGGAAACAAAGAAAACAAGCTGCCAAGCTGCAACTTGTCCCTGGTGGATTCCACTTTGACTTCTCTCGTCGTTGCTTTCCTTCTTTGCCTGCTTGCTTTTTTTTTTTCTGGCTTATCTCCTGCATGTGCAGTTGACGATCAAAATAGTGAGTGATAAAGAGAGATAAAAAAGTGGTGACCTCCTCGATCGACGGGACCGGGGCCGACATTTTCACTTTTGTGTTTGGCGTCTCTTTTTCTTTCTATTTTTCTCGTCCGCATTCGTTTTCTCGTATTTATATCGGGAGAGAGACAGAGGAAGCGGAATAGTCTTTCGTTGCCTACTGTTTGTGCTGTTGTTCTCACACTCTCTGTGGGCTCAAAAGCAGAGGAACAAAGATCAAGAAGGCGACTTCTATATATTTCTAACCAACGCTGTATAGTAAATCAAGCAAACAAGCGGAAGAAAAAAAAAGGAACCTTGGGTAATTCCACTCATACTCAGAAGTAGAGACGCTTCGCTGCAATTGCTGTCAGCCCTCTGCTTGATTCACACACGGGGAAGAGGACAGACAGACAAACACACACACAACACCACCACACACACACACACACACACACACACACAAATACCGTCGTTCCTCTTGAGCTTTTTTTTTGCTGCCTTCATCCGTATAAGCTAATTTTTCTCTGTTTTTCGCTGTTTCTCATCGACGTGTTGTGACGGTGCAGGAGTTGCGTCTGTTTTGCTAGCCCCTCCCTTCTTTTTTTTTGTTTCCTTGTGTGCCCCTTATCGATGTCCGGTATCGATCAGCTGACGACGGACTACCTAAGCAAGGAGTCATCCATTAAGACGCCCACCACCCTTGACGACGGCGTCTTCCATGACGATCCGACGCCTGAAACCGCAGACGTGGGCATGAACTCGTCACGCAACGGTGTGATCAGCGCCGGAGAACACCACCACCTCTCGCATGCCACTACGGCTGGTCCGGCACACTCAATAACCGACGGGGTATCAGCAGAGGAGCGCTTTTTTGAGGTCGACTTTTCAAACGCCTCCGCCGGACACGCGGCCGAGAGGCCCATCGTGGACCGACGAGACGTGTCGGTCGAAGATATCTCACACATGCGCCGCGAAGGGTGCCGCACCCACTGCCTCACCCCGGAGGTGTCCTACAGTGGTGGAAGGTGCGACACGGTACAGGGACCCACATCGTCCGGCACAGCACTTCGGCGCGTGAGTGACACCTCCAGCCGCCATGCAGATGGCCAGGACGGCGGTGCTGACAACGCATCCGCCACCTCTTTCGTATTGATACGCTCACTGCAACTGCGGCCGTGTGCAACGTCGCCGGACACCAACGCACTCGACACGTCTGTCGCGATTCTGCAGCGCATGGCGACGGACACCGCAGCCCGTGTGGAGGCAGCGGTGGCGCGCAGCGGGCATACGCCAGGAGAGCTGCCCTCGATCGAGGCCCCGTCGAGCGCGTCTCCGCCGTCCACCGTGTCGACGCGGCAGCGGACAGCGGTGCCCGCCGCTCCGACAGAGAAATACGCTGGCCGGGAGGATACCACTGACGTCATCGGCTTCAACATCGACGGTGACTCCGAGAGGCCGACGTCGCAGCTCCACACCGGCAGCACGAGGCCGTTCTTCCACTCCTCCGCGTCGTCCAACTCGCCTCTGCATTCCTTGTCGGAGTCGGAGTTGTATGGGACCCAAGTGCATCCCCTCGGCGCCTCGCGCAACATCTCCACCCAAGCGCTGAGTCAGCTGGGTGCTGACCAGCGTGACGACGCAGTGAGGACGCTGTCCGGGTCGGTGCCGCGTCTTGACGAGTCTCCCAATGGTACGCGGCGTCGTCTGCGTCTCATGGGAGCGGCACCCCACCCTCCCCGAGAGGTACGATCCAACTCCGCTCCAACGGGCTCGCTGTCCACGCCACCCATGCAGCTCGGCGCCGCCGCCTCCCCTCTGATTGACGCCAGTGTGTACAACCACGACTTCCAGCGAATCATCTCCCACGAGGTGAAGGAGGCGCTGACGCGCAACATGCGTCCGAGCGTCGACGACGACGAGGACGAGGATGAGGCGTTGCTGAACGACGTGCTGAGCGGGAGGGCATCGCCGGCACTGCTGCCGATGCAGAAACGCGAGTCGACCCACCTCAGCGAGTCGCGCAACTGCACCTTTGCCCCCTTTCAGCTGCCCATGGGTACCACCAGCATCAGCAGGCTCGACTCCGTCGTTGGTGTGTCGAGCCTGGCACCGGGGGCAGGGGCCACCAGCGGCTTTGCCGACCGTACCTTGGGCAGACGCCCGTTGAGCCTTTCCACCGCCGACTTGGATGAGGATGTGGGTGAGGGCAGAGGGGCCACCACACACGCCAGCAGCCGCGCCACAACTTACGCAAGTTCCACCCGCGGTGGTGCCGCCCCAGAAACGCAAATAACACGTGCCATCTCGGCGCAGGCGTGGCGCTTCCCCACGTTGGGCAACGATCCCTCCGGCTCCTTCCCGGCTGTGCGACGCGTATCGCTAGACGGTGCGAGAGCAGCGGCAGAAACTGCGAAGAGGGACAACACGACAGAGCGAAACGTCACCGGCACTGACACCACCCCTACCGGTGGTGGCGCCGCCAGCAGCTCCCGCCGCACCCACCGCACCGGGCTGCCCAACTCGTGCTACGACAGCAGCAGCGGCCGCCAACTTGAACAGGTGTCGCCGCTGGCAGGGTCGTGGCGGCAGCGACGGGGCAGCGGCGGCGGTGTTGCTTGCACTGTTGCTGCCCGCTCGCTGCTGTCACACGGGCGAGACGCGGCTGCCGGCGGCGGCGTGGGTGCTACGGCTGACGGGACTTTTCTCATCGGTGTCGCCGGCGTGAAGGAAGCGAGTGCACCATTGTCTACCGCAACCGGCGACGTCGGCGCTGCCCCTTTTCCGTGCGGCAGCGTGAGTGGTGGGGGTGAGGGTCTCAGCAGCGCCGCCGGTGCGGTGCGCTTCGAGGACGGCCGCCTCTACGCGCAGCCGCTGGTTTCCACACACTTCTCTTCCTCTCTCCCCGGCAGCGGTGGTCTGCGCGACGACAGTTACCTGCGCAAGCTGGAGATGCTCTATGCTGTGTACGAACGTCTCTCTCAGGAGCGCCGCAGCGGGTCTGGGCAGCCGTCACGGGTGGTGAGGAAACTCATCGCGGCGAGAAAGTCGACGCAGGGTGCGTCGGAGAGCTTTCCGGTGGCACCGCAGGCTGGGCAAGTTGGCCAGCAGCGCAGCCCCGGGCACGCGGCAGTCACGAACGCAGCACGAGGCTCAGGCCTGAGCAGCCATGAAAGGCGCTCGCCGTCGCTGTCGTGCTCCGGGGCTCTCGGCCGCTCCGCTGGGTACTACAGCTTTGGCATGCGCGTCAGTCTGAGCCACCCGAACCGGCAGGCGTTGCCGCAGCAGTACTTAGGCAGCTGCTCCAGCTTGCTGCACGGCACGCCGTCGCCGCGCACGTCGGTGCTCGGCAGCCCGGCGGTGGTGGATCTGGTGGTGGGTGGCAGCAGTATCCACTGTGGTGGCACAACTGTCGCCACTGCTGTCAACGTGGGTGTCGAAGGCGGCAACAATAATAACTCCAGTGCACCGGAGAGCTCTCTCACTCACGTTACTTCCTCCGCCACACGCATGGCTCGTCGCAGCCTTAACTCCACATTGGTCCGCCGCATCGAGTCGCGGCCGCTGCTGCAGTCGACGCTGTTTTTGAAGCACACGCTGCGCACCATCTGCGAAGCCCACTGCGACGCCGACAAGCACATGCTCGTCTCCGAGACGTCGAAGGACAGCAATACCGCCTCACAGCTGGCGCTGTCCGGGGCAACGGCGGTGCCGTCGGCCCCCCACGACGTGGCCAAGTTCACAGACTCTGCAGCTGCCGTTGACACAGCGGCAGCGGTGTCGGGTCACGAGTGTTTGGTCTCGATGGCTACCCCCCTTGGCAGCGCGGCCAACGTGACATCAGACGATGCAGAGCTGTCCAGCGGGCGACACACGCGCGGGCTGTCATCTGCCTCCTCACGTGCGTCGCTCGTCGACAAGGCGGTGGCGGCTCACCGCAGAGGCACCGCGTCACCAGGGGTGGACGATGGGGCTCGTCAGGAGACGGCAGCGACTTCCGGCCGACCGTCGCACGTGGACCCTAATGATGGCTCTACCACCTTCACCGAGGCACCGTCGCTGCAGCCACCGCCACAGGAGGAACAGACATATGCGCCGCAGCCATCCAATGACACAGGCAGCGGCACCACCCAACAACAACAGCAGCAGCAGCAGCAGCGTTACTACCGCGCTCTCACGGAGGCGGAGAAGCGTGTGCGGCACGTACACGGCGTGGACGGTGTGGAGCGTGAAGTGGACAACGAAGCGCTGGACCTGATCGTGTATGTTGGGATGCGGCTGATGGGGTGGCTCGAGGTGGTCAGCCTGCTCGGCTGCGGCAGCTTCGGCCAAGTCTTTCTCTGCAAAGACCTGCGCATCTGCGATGGCCACTTCGTGCACCCAGGCGAGATTGGCGGGGTGGACTACGAGTATTGGAACTGCTCCCACGCCTTCCTCCCCTTCAGCAGTGTGGACATTCCCCCAACTAACCCGCCGCTGGTCGCCGTGAAGGTGGTGAAGAGTGTGCCGCTGTTGGAGCAGCAGTCGGTGCTGGAGGCGGAGATGCTGGTGCTAATCGGCGCGCAGACGGCCCCGGCGGCGCAGACGCCTGCGACCGCGTTGGAGGACTGCAACGCACCACCACCCGAGGACCCGCGGTGCGCCTACGTGGCGAAGGTGCTGGCCGACGGCATCTGCTACGGTCATCACTGCATCGTGATGGAGCGCTACGGGGCCAACCTGTACGAGTACATCGCCTCCAACGAACACTTGGGACTGCCCATGTATCAAATCCGCTCCATTGGCTACCAGCTCTTCACCGCCCTCTCTCTCATTCACGAGGAGTGCCACATCATCCACGCTGACATCAAGCCCGAGAACATGCTCCTCACGCTGAACTCGTCTCGCGGTGTGGTGCGCACGAACGAGACGTCTGCGCCAGCGCCGGCAGGGGCCACCGCCGCACCATCGCCGGAGGGCGTGACGCTTCCTCCTCCGACGAGTCCACCGCGAAACGTGCAGCGGGCAGAGGAGGTCGCCGCTGCCGCCACTTCGACGACGTGTTCGCTGGAGCGTTCGTACATCACCCTCCGCACCGGCCCCACCGCTGCAGGACGGCATCGACACAGCCGCCGCTCCTCCTGTGTCCCATTGGACGCTTCCACTTCGACGCTGGGCCGGTCGAAAGGACAGAGTTTCTGCCACCTTCGGTCCAGCATGACGAGCCGCTTGACGGTGGTGGAGCAGACCAATGTGCCCGCGCCTGAGCCGCGGCGGGTGCAGTCGTTGAACCAATCCGCTGGCATGCTGCCCTCGCGGAACGTGTTCTCTGCTCAAGTGGATGCACCGTCTTTCTCATCCTTGGCTGCCGCCGGGGGTGGCAAGTCAGCCCCGGCTGCCGCCCCTTCGTCACTTTCTTCCATGGCTCCTCGCCTGCACGTGAAACTGATCGACTTCAGCTCCAGCTGCTACGACGGTGGGCCGTTCT
This sequence comes from Crithidia bombi, assembly GCA_900240985.1. NCBI lineage: Eukaryota > Euglenozoa > Kinetoplastea > Trypanosomatida > Trypanosomatidae > Crithidia > Crithidia bombi. The sequence goes on from OESO01000049.1 coordinate 131,780, forward strand.
ACCAGTACATTCAGTCTCGCTACTACCGCGCACCTGAAGTCATCGTTGGCGCCTCGTACGGCTCAGGCATCGACATCTGGTCTTCTGGCTGTCTCTTGGCGGAGCTGCTTCTTGGCATGCCGCTACTGCCAGGGTGCAACGACCACCACCAGCTGTGTTTGATTGAAGAGATGGTTGGGCCGCTGCCTACGTCGATGGTGCAGGAGGGTGTCAACACGGAGCTCTACTACAAGCATGCTGAACCTGCCGAGGAAGTCCATGAGGCGGCAGCGCAGTCCCCTACACCCCCACCTCGTCCGTTTGCGCTGCGTTCACGCGAGGAGTTCCTGCTCATCACGCAGAGTGAACCGCAGCCGTATCGGCGCTACTTCACCTATCAGACACTGCAGGAGCTGGTCCGCCACTGCCCGCTGACGCTGCAGGAGCGCCGTATGAGCAACGGGCTGCAGCCCTACGTGCCGGCAAACGAGTCAGCGGAGATACCACCCAACACAACGCCGTCGCCGTCGGTGCGGTCGGAGATGATGAAACAGCGATTTCTCCTCTTCGATCTGCTGCGTCGTCTGCTGCAGACGGATCCAACGCAACGTCCCACCGCGTCGCGGGTGTTAACGCACCCCTTCTTCACCTCCGCCCCTCCGTACATGAAAACGTTCATGCTCGAGTGAGTACGCTGGCGGCTGACTTTTTTTTTTGCGTTCCGTTTCTTTTGTTTTATGTGAATACAGAGGTGTGGAGGTAAACAGTCGAATAAAGAAGAAAAATGCCTGTGTTCACTTCTAAGCTTGGGCTTGAGGGACAGGGAAGACCGTCAGCCTTGTTCGTCTGTTGTGGCTAACGCCTTCTTTCCTTTTTATTTCCTATGCTACGTGCATGTGTGATGCTAACAGGCTCGCCTCCAGGCAAACCAGCCTTCCGCAGCGCAGAGCAGTGCGTGACGTGCCGGGGTTTTTTAGTAGTGAAGACACAGACAATGGTTCCTCTCGTTTTTTTTTCTCTAGTCATCATAGATTCCCACTCCTTTGTGCTTCCCACCCCTCTACCTCTCCTTCCCTGTCCAACATACACGGTGCTGCACTTCTCTGCACTCAGTCACAGAAAGAGCACGAGTTGGAGGCAGCAGCTCAATCATACCCATCAGTAACACATAGACACTTTTGCCAACACCTCGTTGAAAAAAAAAGAGGAAGATCGTTTTTTTTGTTCATCGGCGCGTGCGTTACCGAAAAGAAGAAAAAGCGTAAAGACAAACACACACATTCAAAAAAAAAAGGAGAACAAAAAAGCACTACCCAGTAAATAGCTCAACACAAGAAGAGAGAAAACTCACATTCGGCAGAAGACGAGGCCTCACGGGAGGGGAGTTGTCCACACACACACACACACACACACGCACACATACACACAGGCCTACACACGCGCGCACGTTGTTTAAAAACAGTCTTGTTGCAGTAACAACTTTTTTTCTTATTTTTCCACGTGTGCTTCTTCCTTTTTCTTTCAGTCTCTGTTTTTCTCTTTAGCGGCGGCGTACCACCACTTTCTCCTCTTTATCCTCCTCCATTTCTGTTCCTCTTCTTGAATCAGTTATTCAGTCTTCGTGATTTTCCTTTTCCTGACGTGTTTGTTTTTGCTCTTTTTTTTCTTTTCTGCTCCCTTTCCATTATTATTACTGTGATTGCAATCAACAAAGCGGTGTAGTCAGCTCTCACAGCTCTCCCTTCCTGATTTTTCCTTGTTCTGTGTTTCGTGTCTCTTTTCGATTTTGTTGTTAATGTTGAAACTTCCCGCATCACCAACAAAGGAAACGTGACAACTTTTTTTTGAAGAAAAGAAAAAAAGACACCTTGCTGTTTTCATTTGTCCGTTTTTGTGTTTTTGTGTATGTGTGTCCCCCACCTTCTCTTGTTTTCTTTCTTTTTTTTTGCTCGGGTGGCGGCCAGCGGTCGGGCTTTCCTTTTGTCTCGCTATTTCCTTGGCTTTTTTTTTCTTCCGGTAAACGTTGTCACCGCACCTGTCACCACCACCGAACAGGCGTTTTCCTGACTTGTTGTTGCGTTCTGCACATTATCGACGCTCTTCCAACTAACCAACCAAACACATTTTTCTTTTTCAGGAAATCTCTGTTGCGAAGTCTTGTACGCCGTGAACCGGCTGCAAACGATAGCGTTCACCGTGTTCGAGGAAAATAAAAGAAAAGAGAGCAATCCCTCCCCAAAAAAACAACAGCGACACCGGAAGACGGAAGTGTACGTCGAGTTATCGGAGGCTGATGTGTGTATAGGAAAGACAGGGGTCATACTTCACAACCTTCTTTCTTGACCTTGTTTACAGTTGGAATCACACCGACCATTTCTGGACGTTTATGTGTAGTTGAAGGCCCTAGCTGGGTTTATTTTTGTTTGTGTGTTCCACTGTTTCCTTTCTTCCTATACGTTTGGACAAGCCTACGCTGTTGTTCTTTCCTGTCCTTTTTTTTGTTAGCTCTCTCTCTTTGTGCTTTTTTCCTCTCCAGTTTTTATTCAGATCCTTCTTGTTCCAGTGGTGGCCGCCTTTTTTCTTGTTTGTTTTAAGTCTCTCTTTCTTACATCCTCGGCGGCGCTCGCCCGCCACGTTGGAGTTTATTTTGCCCCTTCTCGTTTTCGCTCTGTTAGTTTTACCCTTCTTTTAACCCACGCATTCGACATTGTTTGTTTTGTCTGTAGAGGCTCTTCTCCTGCTCTTTGGCGCTGTTTTTTGTGTCGGCGTTCTCAGCCTCTTTTTTTTTCTCGCTCGGTGCTGTTTATGTGCACGTGCTGCAAAGCGACAAGAAGAGAGCGAGAGAGAGAAGAAAAGTAAAACTCGAAAGGGAACAAAGCTGAAGGCGGCAGAGCACGTTGTGTAGATTTCTTAGAATGCAAACAAACTGCGGAGACACGACGGTGGGACCCTCCCCACTTCCGCCAGAGGTGGCACGACCTATCAAAAACGGCTTTCGTCAAACCCCGCGGCGTGGCAGTACTTCCTGGGCTCTCCCGCGCTCCCCGACGGACGCTCCAACCGCTTCTCACAAGGCTGCTGCTGCTGTGCTGCACAGCAGTGCGCAGGCAGACGACTACCAGTTGCTAATGTCGGACTCGTCCAGCATCCTCTCCGGCTGCGAGACGGTCGCCCCGCAGTCGCGCGACGGCTCATGCAATCGGCCAGGATGGAAAAGGCCGTACGGGCTGCTAACCGGATTGCTGTCCCGCCGCGGCGATCACACATCACGCAAAGGCAAATCCGGTGGGCCCCAACAACAACAAGAGCAGCGGCAGGAGGAGGAGCAGAGCACGAGTCCTCCGCATGTGTCGCCGACGCACACGGTGAGACCCGGCAGCCGCGCTTCCCCCATTCCACTGCTGGAAGGGTTTGCGGGTGTCGAAACCAACGCCTCTGGCGCAGGCACACAAATCGGTGTAGGCGGGTACGACTGGCCCGTCCCTCCCTCACCCATCCAAAAGCTGGGGAGTCTGCAGATGCCGGCCAACAGCGGCTCGCCGATGCTCTCTCTGCCGTCGCACGTGTCACCAATCAGCTGGGAGGGTCGTGCAGAGCGACGCGACAAGCGCACCGGCAGCCGCTTTACTGACCACGGTGAGTCGCACTTTGTGCCGTTGAGCTCGACGGACATTTCGAATCGTGGTGGCAGCGCGAGCGTGCGTCGTCCAGAGGTGGATGACGCGAACGTAGACGAGGCCCTCGACATGTCGGGGGCCAGCAGTAAGTGCGGCACAAGCCGACGTTGTCGAACCCACCACAACGGCACCATCGCGGTCACCGCCTCCCTCTCAACCTCGGAAAGCCAAAGCACCGGCCACCTTGCAAACACGCGTGGCTCACAGGCGCGCATGCTGGGAACGGACGAGAATGAGCTGTCGGCGCCGTCGTCGTCGTCGAACGTGCGCAGCCTGCGGGATGCAAAGGCGGCGCTGCTTCGACATGCTCAGGGCCTCAACGCTTCCGTGCGTTCCTCTCGTGCACAGAGCTTCCGCCGCGTCCCGAGCAACGTAGGCGGTGGTGACGGCAACAACAACACCGTTCTGCCAACGCACCGCTCTGCCAAGGCGCGTGTCATGAGTCGCGAGCGTCGTAGCCTGAACGGCAGCCGCAGCGGTGTGGGGCGTGACGACGGCTGCTCTCTCTATTCTATCGGCTTCGACGATGATGCAATGCGCATGAGTGTCTCCCCGGGTAGCATGGGCTCTCCAATGTCGGGCCGACCGGGCATGCTGTTCCCTGCCACAGCAGCCAACCAGGACGGCAACATCGCAAGCCCGAGCCACGCGGGCACGTCGCGTCGCTTCAGCCACAACGATGACGGCAGCGTGCCCATTTTAGAGGTGATGGAGACGTCCGCCCTGACCTCGCACGGCAACGTTGGGGGCTGCAGCAATCACGCAGGCAGCTCTGCTCAGACCACGCGTGGTCGCTCCTCCGGGTCCATCGCCAAGTTGAACGGCGGCCACAGCAGCAACGGCGCCCGCGAGGAGGTGTCGTTTGCCCCCTCCACCAGCGCTCACACGCAATCGCCCCGCACCCGGCGCAGCCGCATGATCAGCGCCGGCTACTCCCTCAGCCGTACGGGTGGCTACGGCGGCAGCGACGACAGTAATGACAGTGTAGAGATGGAAGAGCGTCATCGGCAGAAGGTGGATGAGGTGTTCCGTCGTCTGAACCGGCCGCATCGGTCGACCACCGGCAACAACCAGTCCACGATGAGCCGGGCCGCGACGTCGGTGATGGACGGCATTGGCGGTGAGGTGGTAAGGGCGCCCAATGCCTCTCCGGGCCACTCCATGGTGGACCCCTGCAACTCCGGCACGAGTGCCGACAACAACGACAACAGCACCAGTGCAGGTGGTGGGGCCATATGGTCCTGCATTGGTGGACCCCGCTGGGGCGGACTTGCCAGCTTTGGCGCCGGCGCGGCGGCAGAGTCCACCAACGACGAAGGCACCGGAGGTACGGGTGGGTGGACCGGCCTCGGCGGGGACGGCGGCAGCGAGGACTGGTACGCGCGCATGCGCAAGAAGGCAGCGGAGGAGGAAAAGGCAGAGGCTGCAGCAGCCGCTGCTGCTACTACTACCATCAGTGCTGCCACCAACACCTCCGGCATGGAGGCGAACATAAAGCTTCTGTCACCTGGAACAGTGTCCATCACCGCCAGCCCCGGGCAGGTACCCAACAGCAATCCCACCTCTGGTGGTTCTGTTACGCAGTCTACCACCGCCACCAGCGAGGCGCCGATGCCGGGTGTCACACGTAGCCCAGGCAATCAGCACTCCTCTGCCATTTCCTCCGTGCGCAACCTCGGTGCGCGTCTCTCGCTCACGCCCATCACGGTATCGAGCTCCACCTCCGCGAACACGTCAGCCCTGCCGACGCGGCCGCTGACGCTGGCGTCGTCACGGTCACCGTTGAAGCCGTCGAAGCCATCGGCCACCACGGAATGCGGCGGCGTCACGCACGTCTCGCCGCTGAAGGAGCGCTTTGAGCGTCACTCACCGGGCGCAGCGGACCTCACGGATCAGTCGCAGCGCAACACGCCAGCCTCGAAGCTCGGCGTGTCCCCGCTCGACCCACCAATGGGGGAGACAGAGGGGGTGGGGGTTCACACACCCACGCCACCAGGAAGGACAGAAGCGTCGGTGACGATCTTGACGTCTGGTCGTCAGCCAACGCTGCCCGGCACCGCCGCCGCCCACTCTTTCCGCAATGGGTCTCGCAACGGTACATTCCTTAAGTCGGCAGCAGCGGCGACGCGCGTCAACGTGGACGGCAGTGGCAAACCCACCTCCACCACCCCCACCACGGCTGTCCCCTCGACAGCGAACCGCAACAGCCCCACCGGCGTTGTGCTACCTGCCCTGTCACCAAAGCGGGCCGAGTCGTCAACGCCGATGTCAAATGACAGCAGCCGAACCACCACTCCTGGCCACCGCCGCTTTGATTTCCGCAACCGCGGCTCCCTGCCGCGCGTGCTGCCCGCGTCAAGCGTCAACGGTGCTACGCCCACGAACGGCAATGGCGGACGCAGCTCGATCTACAACACTAGCCCATCGACGTGCGCCGCGCACCGCGGCGAGCGTGTTTCGCTCGTCCCCTCGATCGCCGCGAGCTCTGGCACCTTTGGTGAAGGTGCGATGCAGCCGGTGTCGCCCGCCACGTCGGTGTCGCCCGCCACGTCGATGTCGCAGCACACTCAGAAGATGTCAACGCAGGCGTCGACCGGCTCGGCGTTTATGACGGTGGGGGCGAGCCACTCCGCCGGCAACGGCTCCTCACTCGGCACACGTCGTCACTCCTCGCCAAACAAGCGCACCACCACAATGTCCGCTACTTCACCGTCTGCTGCAGCGACTGCTCTCCGAGCTGGATCAGCAGGCCTGGTCCACCCAACGTTGCCGTCTGGTGCTGCGCCGAAGAAGCCGGAGGGTACTGCTGCGGTGCCTAGGGTCATCGCGGCGTCTACTCGCCTTTCTATTTCTTAGCCCTCTCTCTAAAAAAAAAGGAAGGAAAGGAAACAAGCGGTGCATTTCTTGCTTCCCCTTTTTGTTTTGTCTCACTTGAGGGTCACACACACGCCCACTTGACGCCGCGGATCGAGTGTGCTGCCGCACATGGGTATGCTGCGGAACGAAGAGTACGTGTGTCCCGAATCCTCTATATATCAGTCTTTTTACTGTTATTATGGCGTCTGCTCTGCAACGTTCGCTTCTTCTGTCTGTCTCTGTTCAACGGCTGAGTTTGCGTGTTTTTTTTTCTCGTTGGGCTTCGCGCCTCTGCACTTCTCTTTGAGTTTCTCTCTTTTTTTTGTTTTACACCTTTTTTTTTCTCTTTTTGTCTTCCTTCTCCTTACTGGTGTTTTTTTGTTTGTTTTCTCAGTTGTCTCGCTGCACGCATGCATGTTCGCTTGCTGGCTTCCCTCCATTCCTGTTTCTTTTATCTTTTTTTTTTCTTGTTGTGGCGCTGGCGAGCCACAAAACAAAACACACCTGCAGAGAGATTTGTCGGTGCGCGTTTTCTTTCTGCCTTGGAGGCATCGTGTAGACTCTTTTTTTTTTAAGTGTTACCGGCCGAGCACATAATCCACAAATGGTATAAATGGTTAACGATCATACAAGTCGGAGACGAGAGCAGCGACAGTGCGCTTTGCCGTGCCGTGCCCTTGCGTGGAGCCGTGCAGTGATGTGCGTCTCGTATTCTGTGAATTTCTATGTGCAGAATGTGGTGATTTTCCACGTTTTTTTTGTTTTTCTCTTCATGATCCTCCTTTTTTTTGTGTGCTTGCAGACCGGCGTGTTGCTCCTCCTCTTCTTCCCCGTCCCCCTTCAAACATGCACACACACACACGCACACACACATACGCACACACTCAAACGACGTGAAGGAGGCTCAGCCTAGCCCCTCTCTCGTGGTGCTGTAACTCGTATGTGTGTGCGTGTGTTGTGTGTGTGCATTGTCTTTTTTTTTTGTTCCCCTCAAAAACGTCACGATGACATTTTCTGGAGCTTCTTTTGCCGATTTCGTTCTTTTTGTTGTTGAAGGCGAAGGGGGGAGGGAGGGAGGCTTCTTAAGGAGGTTCCCTGAACAAACTGCTTTCCCTCCCTCTCCTTTCGCCTTTCCTGTGTAAAGACCTCTCCGGCTAACCTTCTCTCCTCGGGAGGAGTGGAGAGGGTCTTGGCGGAAAGCAGGTGTACGGTGATGGACGAAAAGAGACGAGGGACAAAACAAAACCACAACAAAAAAAACACAAGAGCGTAGTCCATGTTGGGATTGATGTACCACTTTTTCTTTTGATCTTGACTTGTTTCCTTTTTTTTTGCTTTTTTTTTATGTGTTCTGTACTCCATTCACGTGTATGTAAAATACTGATATATATATATATATATATATATATATCACTTCTGAATCCTTCTTTCTTTGTGTGCTTTAAGTTTGTATTTCGTTGTTGTTGTTTTCCCCCTCTTGTTGCGGTTGTTTTTAGCCGTTTGCTATACTACTTAGCCTTTTTTTTTCTAAACGCGCGTTTTCCTCCCCTGCGCTTTATTCGAGCCCACATAAACGAAACAAAACAAGACAAAAAAGAAAGAAAAGCCAAGGCAGTTGGTTCGTCTGAAATAACATCGAAGGCACGGAAGCCACGCATGAAAGCCATTTCCTCAAACTCACTCACACTCACACACACACACACACACACACACTTGAGATGCGCGCTCCCTGCAGTGGGCGACAAAGAGCTCCTCTCAACGAGGAAAGTTGGTCACAGCGCAAACCGCCACTGCCTCGTTCTCCGCGTGTGAAACATGCTGATATTCGTGCGAAATACAAGGAGGCAGCGAAGAAAACCCGAGCAACCGCCGTTTTTCTGGGACAAAAACAAGCGAGCGGACATTGTAGGTTGCATGCACAAAGCGCTGTAACTGTGCTGCTGTCCACTACCGCCACCACTTCTGCACGTATTTCCTCTCCTTCCGTGTTTCCTTTCCTTTTTTCTTCCACATCTCCGTCAACTACCCTTCCTTAATGGTGGTGTCGCCACCTCCCCCCTCTTTTTTATTGGCTGTGTCATTTCTCTGTAAGAAACGGTCAAACTCACTGAACAGGTGTCTGTGAGAGGTGGGAAAAAAACTACACACAAAAAGGGAAAGAATCCAGCTAACTTGACCTTTCTTGTAGGTGTGTGTTTGCGTGTGTGTGAAGTGCGTAGCAAGAGGTGGTCGGAGGAGCGCTCGATTGGAAGCAACACCTGCAGCAGCAGGAGAGTCTATACACATTAGCACCCATTCTCTCTCGCCTGCTTTGTTGTTTAATTCGCTGATTTCTCTTTTTTCCTTCTGGCACCACCCTTCACCGTTCCATATCGCCGGTATCGGTAAAATAACGAAGAGGGAGCCAACCACATCAAACAAGAACCAAAGAAAAAGAAACGACAAAGAAAAGGTGACCGGCTACCACGACAACACGCCTCCTTCGAAACGCACTCATAAGCACACACACTAAAAAAAAAAAACTCTCAAGCATAGCAGAAAAAAAGGTCAGCTTGAGTCATTTTTCATTTCTCGCACAGAGGAGAAATACTGAGGACGAAGTGAATAAATCCCCGTTTGAGTGTGCGTGCGCAACGAACTGCAGGAAAGTTCAACAGCGACACCACTAGTGAGCACAGGGTGGGACTGCAAGATCGTGAGGGAACAAGAATTTTGCCGTTCCTCAGAACGGCTAAACGCCTGTACGATCACGCTTGCGTGTCATATAGAGATTTCTCTTTTTTTACTATCTAAATAGCTTTCTACTACAAAAAAGGAGAGGCGAGCGAACGTGACGAAGAAGCGAAAAGGGCTGAAGACGGTGTGAAGGCGGGTTAAAAAAAAAAAAAGCGCAAGGTGGAAGCGACAAGTGAAAGACACCCTTTCATTCTTCTGGTTTCTTAGACTTGTAGCGGGGGCTGCTTTTCTTGGTCACAAATACTGCTGCTGTTTTTTGCTGTTGCCCCCCTCCTCCCCTTCTTTCCACAAATAAGGACTTCTCATTGCCGCTTTTTCTTTATTATCATTATCATTTCCGTGTTCCTATAAGCTATATTTTTTTCTTGTCTTGTGCTTCTGTTTACGGTGCCCGTACGCCAGATTCTCACGTGTGCCATTCTTCTCTTCTTTTTTTTTTGGGCTGTTATATCCTTTGGCTCTCTCTCTGTCTGTCTGTGTGGTGTCTTCTCAACGCTGCCCCTTCCCCTGCTGCTGTTTTTGTTTTTCTCCTCCTTTCCTCCCTCCTTGCACTTTTCGATCTTCTTTCTGTTGGAGTACCCTTCGCCCGCTACTACGCTTTCACCTTGTTTTTGCTTCATCTTTGTTTTGTTTGTTGTTCGTTGTTGTTCTACTCTGCTGTGCTCTTTCGGCGTTTTCTTCAGTCTTTTTCTTCTCTCGCACCTCCTTCCCCTGCCTTTCTCGCCCGTCGCGTCCATCTTCTTTCCCTTCCGTTTATTTGCTTTATTTTATCTTATTTTATTTTAGCACAGCATCTTCCAGCCCGTTTTTATTTGAATTTTTGCTGGCGGGTGGTTTTCCTTTAAAGGCGTTTTGTTTTTTGTTTTTGGCGGCTCTCTCTTCTGTCTTCTTTCTTTTTTTTTTTGCTACCTGTACGTGTACGAATCCTCGCTTCCTCCTTTTGTTTTTAGCCTCCGTTTCTGCCACCTATCAATTTTCTCCTTTTGTGCATCTGCGGTTGAAACCCGGTGGAGGAGCATTCGCGATCGCCTTTTGTTATTGCTATTAGCGTGTGTGTGTGTGTGTGTGTGGTGCTGTCGAGCTCCGCTGCTTCTTTGTTGCCTCCCTCTCCTTTTTTTTGTTTTCTTGAGATTGCACCGCCACGAGTTCACAAAGCTCGTTGCGTGTCAGTGGCCATTGAAGTAGCTGGCCACCCTTCCAATATACCTTTTAAACTCTCTTTTTCTATTTATTTGCTGTACTTTCTTGCGATGCCGCTTTCGTCATCGTATCACGACTACGCTGGTGCGATCTACAATGGCAGCCACCAAAGCTCGGTGCCGCGTGCGGCTGCGGCGACACCAACGGGGCCGACACGGTCGCCTGCGCAGCTGGTGGGAAGGGACAGCGCAGCTCTTCGCTATGAATGCTCGCTTGTCACACAGCATCGACAGGCGTCACCAGAGGCGATTCGCGGTACATCAACAGTGGTGTTGGGAACGGCATCGCTTGTGCAGCACCGTGACCCCTCAAGGTCCGTCTCCATCCCTCTTCCCCAGCCACAGCAGACAACCAAACCAGCTGCCCCCACCACGTCTCCACGACTGCACCAACATCCTCAACAGCGTCTGGAGACTACCATGGACGGTGGCTCTTCGGCAACGTCAAGTCGCCGTCCGCGCCGGTCCGCGCAACCACTGCCTTCGCAGCTCAACCCTAGCTTTCAGGCGAGCGTCAGAAGCCCTCGCACGACGGTGCTGTGCAACAAAACCCCAAGCATGAGTCGAATAAGGGAAGCGGCGGCGGTGCCGTCGAGCTCGCCACGCCTTGTTCATCTTCGACCGCTCTCCACAAGTCGCGAGGCGGACTACCTCAACCTGGCCTACCAGCGGGGCTTCATGGGCCGCTTTCGATGTGCCACCACCGTCGTGGTGCGTACGCCCGCCGCTGCAACGTCACACTCGCCCGCAGCGGTGATGTCACAACCACACAAGGACGAAACGACTGAGAACAGCGGCGGTCACGTCGGTCCCTCGCAGGGGGACGTGTGTCCTGATCCAGCCACCCCTCCCACCACCACGGGGACCCTTAGCCACGTGGTGCCGGACGAAGTGTCGGCCAATGGCGTTAGCGCAGGCCCCGTGGCAGGGGTGGCCACGGATGGAAGCGGTATATCAGGGAGACATGCACATGCTACTGGGTTGCTCACAGGGAGTAGTGCGCTGCTGTCCCGTCCGCGCCTCATCACTGCTAGCCGGGCTGCATCGGTGATCAGTGGTTCCACCACGCGCCGTGGTCGCGTTGATGGCCGTGCCAACGGTCGGCCGCTCCCGCCATCCGCCTCCGCCTCTGTCGCCGCCTCCTCCCTGCCACGCCGGTCTCTGCGCTCCACTTCGATGTTGCGGGGTCTGCGGCGAAGCAGCTCTGGCGTGGGCGCTGCAGCGGGCGGCGGCGTGCCTGCAGCGAACATGGATGCACTCGTTAAATCTGGTCTACACACATCACTGTGGATGGCGGCTCAGGACGGCGGCTTGGAAGTGCGCAGCATGGCAAATCCAAACCAGGTACTGGCCAGTCTGCCCCGCAGAGACGCACGGCCGCCCATCACCGCGCTGACGGCGGTATGCGACAACCGCGTGGTAGCCGGCCACACCGACGGCTCTTTAGTCCTCTTTGACGCCTCAACGCTTCAGGTGGTTGGGCAGCAGCAGCCGCACACAGCGGCGGTGACACACCTTCTTTACGTTGAAGCTGCGACGGCACGGCGGGCTGCGACGTCCGTGGTAATTACAGAGGGTCACGTAGCGAGCAGCCACCTCAAGGGGGGCGAGGTGCAGACGAGTTCGTTGCTGCTTGCCGCGTCACTCGACCGCACCATCACTGTGTGGGAGGCTGCGTCGATGACGCTGATGCACCGCCTGAAGGGCAACATGCGTGGGGTGTGCGCGCTGGCGGCCACAAGTACCGGTGGCTACGCCTTCAGCGGCTCCGACGAGGGTACTATTCGCATGTGGGATGCCGTTCGAGGGCAGCAGTGGGGAATCACGAAGGATGAGCGAGCGCAGCTGGGGAAGCGGTCAAGCGAGGAGGTGGTCGCCGCAGGAGGTGGGGTGCTGGCCAGTCGGACATCGCAGCGATTCTCCAAGAAGTACACGGAGTCCAGCAGATCGGCCAGCGGCAGCGGAAGTGACGACGATGATGACGAGGGGGAGCACGACAGTGCGAGTGGCTCCCCCCGCCTCAAGGGTTTGGCTTCTCAGCCCGGCCAACCAACACAACTGCAGCACCTGCGGCCGTCTGTTGCTCCTCGCCACGTCCCTTCCCACCGCCGTGCCCTCGTTGGTTACGGAGGCGTGAAGGTTGTACCACGTGCCACGTCGACTCTGAACAGAGGCACCTTGACGCTGCAGCAACAGCCCAACGTGCCAGGGCCGCAGCGTGGCAACACCGGGCCCTCCCATACGTCCTCCCGCTCTTTACCCGCCACGGAGGACGACACATTCGCGCCAACCGACACGGCGACGTCCTCCAGCCCATCTCACGACAGGGATGGCGCTCTTGCCGGACTCAGCGGGGGCGTATCCCCGCTGCGGAGGTCCCTCAACTACGAGGCGGCAAAGAGAACAGCAGCTGAGGGCAGTGGGGCGGTCCAGGCGGCATCGCTTGACTACGGCTACGACGTGCCCGTCCCCACACGTAAACACCGGATGACGTCGACGAAGTTGCCTCGCCCGGCTGGTGGGGAGGCTATCGACACCGCTGTTGGTGTGCTGCGTGGGCGGAAGAAGAGCAGCAAAGGCAAGGTCTCCACCACCGGTAAACGGAAGAAAGCCAAGAAGGCGAAAAAGGCGTCTGCGTCAGCGACAACGATTGCCACCGCAGCGCGATCTCCTTCCAACGTGTTGGAGCAGCGACTCGAAAACTGGTTCCGTCTGTATCAGCAACGTGTGCTGCTCTCGGCAGCGTCGCAGCGGCTGACGTCCCGCTTCACTGCCGGGTACGATGCCCTGAATGCAATGAACTGGCCCATTGAGTGTGCCCACATCGAATGCATCACCGCACTGACGGTCGTGGAAGATCGTCTGCTCGTGAGTGCCTCGTGCGACGCAACGGCAAAGGTGTTTGCACTGCCTTCGGGTCAGTACGTCCGCACTCTCACGTCGTCGCGTCGCATGCCGCTAGCGGGGCTGATGTACGACAGCAGCGTCGGGCGTATCTACACCGGGTTTTCAGACGGTGCGGTGTCCGTGTACGACTTGAGCAACCCCGAGCTGCCGCTTCTGTCTCAGCTGCAGTCCCCGCAGACGATTTTGTCGTGCACCTTCGCTGCGCTGGCTGCGGCACCGATGCAGCGCTTTGTGGTGGGTGCACGCGTGGAGGTGATTGTGAATGCGCCGGGTTCGGGTGCGGATCCGGAGACCGCCGTGGTGACGACGGTGGCACAGTTTGACAAGACAACGCTGGCACACGGGCCGAACCTGACGACGTCGAGCTACCGAGTAGGACAGCCGTCCCTGCGTGAGCTGAACGCAGCGGTTTCTTTGCAGCCCCTCCAGCAGCAGCGTGCCGCCCATCTAGTGGCGCTGATGCAGCGCAGTGCGGCGGGCACGCTGGAGGAGGCGGAGCTGCGCGATAAGCGGCAGTGTGGACTCGTACTAGTGCAAGCGTATCAACGCCGGCAGACAGAGCGCGTTTTCTTTCAGTGGCGACGATGGGCCCTGCGCCGTGTTCTGCTGCGAAAGCTGTCGAGCCTCTCCAACGCACAGGCGAAGAGCATGGCACATCAGCTGCTCGGACAGTGCATGCATCGCTGGCAGCGTGCGGTAAGTGGAAGCAAGAAGACAGAGGCTGGTGCAGTGCTCCGTGCGGTGCAGCTGAGGGGAAGCGACGCCGCTCTGCTCTCGGTGCCGGCGGAGGTGCGGTCTGGCGTGCGGTGCACACTGGTTAGGATCGCAACCGCCATGGTCCAGTCGCTAACGGAGTTGACGCGGCGCCGTGTGTACCACCGTTGGCGTGAATTTCAGCGCATCCGCTGCGTAGAGCTGCGGCAGTCAGTCGGCTTCAACCGGCTCCTCCTGTCGATGAACGCCGGCGCTTACGCACCGGTCAATCGCGCGCTAGCCCGGCTGATCTGCACCGCCACACGACGCGCGAACCACTCAAAGGCGTTATGGCTGCTGACGGAGTTGACGGAGCGGTGGCAGTCGCAACGGCAGCGGCGGCTTTTTTTTGACCGCTGGCGGGCCTTTGCTCGGCAACAGCAGCGCCTGCAGGTGCGCCTAGAGCAGGAGACGTGGAGGCTGGTGGAGCCTCTGTCGTCGACGCTGGTGCAACCACAGGTGCTGCGGCGACGCTACTTCGATTTGTGGCGCAACTTCGCCCTCTACGTGGCTCGCAGCGGGCAGCTCACAAGCGAGCGGGAGACCTTGCAAGGAGAGTGGGGGGCACTGCAGCAGGTCCTGGCCGCGCAGACCACCGTGGCGGAGCTGAAAACGAAGGCGAAGGTGACCGAGGCGACGATTGCAAAGACGGCAAGTGAAAGGGCTGCACTGGCGGAGTGCGTACAAACGCTGACGGAGGAGGACACCACCTTGCGCACCGAGGAGGCATTGCGTGTGCTGATTGCAGGCTATTACGTGCCTGATGCCTCCACCGCTACTGCTGTTGTTGCCACAGCTGCAACGCCTACTGCTGCTGCAGCATCACCACGCGCTAGGCTGAACGCGCGACGCACTTCGGTGGCATCGGCAGTGGACAGCGGCGGTGTGGGTCGTGTCCCGGTGAAGTCGTCGCCTTCCGGCGCTGCATCGTGTGGTGGTATTGCCGGCGACGGCGCGGCTGCAGAGGACGAACAAAAGCATGACCGGAAGCTCCTCATGGAGGCCAGCGCGGTCCTGCGTGCACTGAAAGGCAACTGCGTGCAGTGTGCTCGAGACGACAAGCTGCTCGCAAAGGCACATGCACTGGCTCTGCGGCTGCCGATCGTGGAGTCTCTCGTGAACGACCCCTCTGCTAGTGCAGTGCCGACGCCCAGTCACCGTGCCGGCGCCTTACCGCAACAGCAGCAACGGCCCGCCGCGTGGTCTGTCTCGAGCGCGAAGAACGGCACGTCCACGGCGGTGGCTGCATCGCCACAGCAGCGCCGTCGCTACTCCACCCTGTCCGCCTCTGTTTCTAGCGGGGGCTCTGCCGTCAACGTCGCAGGTGCGAGCTCCCTTGCCGCAGGCACCGCATCATCCCCCGTTGTCGGCGCCGGCAGCAACGGCAGCACTGCACGAACCTCGGTGGCGCAGATGTGGGCAGCTCAGCCAGCCGAAGAGAGCTACCCCAGCCTCGCCGACGCCTTCAACTCCATCTATGCGAGTTTGCTGGGACTGCTGTACGGTGCGGTGAGGGAATGCGGAGTCGTTGCCAACGCTGCCAGTCGCTGCGTGCCGGCACCCACCGCGTTCCTCAGAGAAAGACTGACGGAAGGGGAGGGGGAGAGGGACGTGACGGCGTCGGATGGGCTGCAGGCACCCGTGGTGGCGCCGTCGTGGCTGGCGCAGGTTCCGCTGAAGCAGCGGCGCACGATGGTCGGCGAGGTGCTGAAGCTCGTGACACTCTTCGACAGCTTCGCCGCTCACAGCGATCTCCCGGTGGAGCGGGCCGGCAGCATTTCGACCAGAGGTGCGGCGAACACCCGCGCCCTGCCGTTGAGCAGCCTGTGTAGCCACGAAACAGCGCAGTCACTGCTGCGGCACGCCGCGGTCCTGCTGGAGTTGGTGGACCCGCAGCTGTGGCCACGCCAGCTGAAGCTCAACCATCTGCAAGACGCATACGCCGCGGCCATTGCGGAGCTGAACGCGACGGTGTCCTCGTCGCACTTCAGTGACGGCCGGCCCCATTCGTCAACGGTGATGACGCACAGTGAGAGCGAGGGCAGGGACGCGTCGCCACTGCCAACGCCGCTCGCCGTGCGACCCCCTGCGCTGTGCCTCTCAGCTGAGGTGCTGCAGCGGGCAGCGGAAACGCTGCAGCCACAGACCACCGCATCGCACCACACCCCGTCGCGAGGACCTCCCTCGACCCAGCTTGGCGCACGCGCCTCACCAACGACGACCACGACGAGCGGATCTGATGGTCAGCCGAAGCCGTACACAACAGGGCGAGGCAGCATCGCACCGGTACCCTCGACGCTGCTGTTGCCAAACCTCGACGCCATCGTTGTGAACCGCAGCAGCTGCGGTGGCAGCGATGAGAAGTTGAATGGAACGTTCAAGAGCACGGAGGAGGAGGGGCAGACGCCAACGCCGGATCTGCAGCACGCACACAGCACCAGCTTCTCGCACCGCACCTTCTCCGCCGTCTCAACACCGCGCTCGTACACGCCGCGTACGGCTACGTCTTCCGTAGCCGGCACCTCCGCTGGGGTGTCGAAGCCGTACCTCGGCTTCCGCGTGAACGTTACGCGCGAGTCGCGCAGCTCTGCACAGCGCACTGCTACCGCCATCATCATTCGTGATGTGGCGGCGCAGTACGTGAACGCGGACGGTGTGGAGGTGGATGGCCCGGCGCTGATGGCGGGGTTGCAGGCGGGTGATCAGCTTATTCGCTTTGCTGGGTACGCCGTCACAGACCTCGCCGCTTTCAACGCCGTTGTGTCGCGCCACGTGCACGGCGGTGCGGAGCTGCCCGTTGTGGTGCAGCGTAATGAGGAGTTGCTGAGCACCACCATTGTCGTCGGCACACGCATCGCGTAGAATCTGCGTATGCCTGACTGCAATGAAGACCGGGAAAGGGAAGGGAAAGTTAGCAGCTGCGTTTGGTACTTCCTGCCCTCCCCCCATTCTGGTGCGCTCCCTCTCTGTGCGGTTTGATAGTAGAAGAAAACAACAACAACAAAACAGAGTGCGCTGAACAGGCTGCTGAGGATTAAATGGCTAAAAAGAAACGATGAAAATATGGCGGCGGTGGTTCTCAAGTCAATGTCTCGTGCTCGTGCGCAACACTTCAGTGGTGCGATGGGTCCTTCTCTTCTCTCCTCCTTTGCACGGCGGATGAGCCGAATTCGTGTGTGTGTGTGTGTGTGTCTTCTTTCTTTTTTTTTCTCATTTGGAGGAGTGCGTTGATGTTCTTGGTGAACTACTTGTGGTCTGTTTAATAGACGAATTGCTTTCCAAATGTCATCATCTGAAAGTAGGGAGAAAAGTCAAGCTGTGCACCGAGCGCACAGGCAAGGGGAGGCGATCCTCTTCCTTTTTCAAAGCCTACTTGTGTGTTGCTGTTGGTTCAGTCTCTTGCAGGGGCTTTTAGCAATGCAGGATTTGTCGAAAAATGCGTGCTGGCCGCGGCCAACATGTCAACCGCTGCCGTGCGTTTCGCCGCTGGTGTTCCATGGGAGACGATGGAGTGAGCAATCCGCTTACAGGGCGACACGGTGGCCAGATTTGGGGTGCCTCTTCTACTGCCACTGTTTTGTCTCTTTTTCACACACAGAAAAGCGCCGACCGACCCCCTCTCTACCTCATCTGCTTTTTTTCTGCCATCCCTTGCCGTGCTCCTCTCTCTCCGTCCCATTTCACACCTTTCTGTTCTCTGCGCCTGCACACTCCACAGCCATAACGGAGATCTAGCAGCAAACATGGTCCGCATGCACGGTAACGGCCGCGGCAAGGCCTCCTCCGCCCTGCCCTACCGCCGCACCCCGCCGGCGTGGCTCAAGATTGCGAGCCGCAACGTCGTGAAGATGGTGTGCAAGAGCTCCCGCAAGGGTATGATGCCGAGCCAGATCGGTATGGAGCTCCGTGATTCCATGGGTATCGCCCAGGTGAAGAACGTGACAGGTCGCAAGATCCTGCGCATCCTGAAGCACAACGGCCTCGCCCCGGAGATCCCGGAGGACCTGTACTTCCTGGTGAAGCGCGCCACCCAGATGCGCAAGCACCTGGAACGCCACACCACCGACCGCGACACAAAGTACCGCCTGATCCTTGTGGAGTCCCGCATCCACCGCCTGGCCCGCTACTACAAGCGCGTTAAGCAGCTGCCGCCCACCTGGAAGTACGAGTCCAGCACGGCCTCCGCCGCCACCGCGTAATGGGTGTGTGCGATGAGAGGAGCTGTTCTGTGTGCGTCGTGCGCGTCAGCGGTGCGACGGGAGGCGCGCATGCGCGCTTCCTCCCTCGTCACATGGCTAATGTATGTCCTTTTTGTTTTCTTTTTTTTTTGCCTTCCCCGAGCTGTTAGCTGACTTCTTTGGTGTTTTTCGCGTTGGGGTGGTTTTACCGACGGTGCGCCGGACGGACTCCTGGGCCCGTCGTTACCTGGCTTGGTGACGATAAACACATTAAAGAAAGCAGTGAAAACTTACACAAGTAGCCCCTCCAAAAAAAAAAAGCAAAATAATGACCACGAAGGCGACTTGCGTGTCCATAGGCGATGCAAGTCTGCTTACGATGATTCTCGCTATGCTCAGTAGAGGTTCTGCAGTTCGTACAAAGAAAAAGCACGCTTTGGTGGTGGATGTTGGCGTGCTTTCCGCACTTCAAAGAGGTGCTTTTTGCTGCTGTGTCGTATCGACGCCGTGGCTTAAGCATCGTGACAATCATCAATACATCTGCTGGCCGTTACTTTTTTTTTTCTTCTGGTGGAGGGAAGAGGGAGGTTTGGCGGCGGCGGCGGCGGTGGTGTGTGTGCGTGTGTGTGCCTCAGCAACACCACCGCCAAACACGCCCACTCCCTCCCCTTTCCCTCCCTTAAAAAAAAAAAAAGAAAAAAGAAAGTGAGAATGGAAACACTTTTCTGGGTTCCTGTAACGGTGTTTTTTTTTGTGTGTTTTAACGGAAAGCGTTTGGCCCACCTCTCTCTCTCTCTTTCGCTGCCCTCCCTCCCTCCTTCCTCCTTTGCTTCCTCCCTGCCGTGTAAGTCGTGGGTCAACAATAACCCATCCCTGAGATCTGCTTCACCATCTTCGACAGTTATTGCGTTTTTTTTTTCGGGTGACTACCGGTCGTTCTTTCCAAATACCGTCCACGTACACGTTGCACCTCTGTGCTCTCCTCTTCGCTGTCGTGGATCTCTGCGTTCCCCCACCATTCCCCCTTTTCCCCCTCTAAGCGCGGCCCCCAAAAGGTAGGCGGAGGCAAACAAAAGTCAATTTCTCTGGTTAGGGCTTATCCTTGGCCCTACCATTCAGTCAGTCAAGCTGCACATTCCGACGGCCATTTCTACCCTCTAATACGAAACCAACACCTACCACCACGACAGTGAGCTATGGCGTCCAACGGCTGCTTCATTGCGGCCCTGATCGCCCGCACACACGACCGTCTGCCGCTGTGCAGCTACACGGATGAAAACTACAGCAACGCCAATGTAATCCGGCAGCAGGAGCAGCGCATTGTCGAGCGCATGGAAACACCCGCTGGTGGGACGGACCGGGCGGCGGCGAAGGGCAGCTACTATGAGAGCTTCGATCACAAGGACAACATTTACTTCGCTTTTCAGGATGCCGCGACGGATCTGACGCTGGTCGTGGCGGTGAACAAGCTGCTGCTGCGCAACTCTGGCGACATCAACGGGACGAACAAGCTAGCCTGTGGCCTTTTAGACCTTATCTTTGCTGAGTTCATACAAATGTACACCCCAGAGGAGATCACCGCAACGAACTTGCGTGCCTACCAGTTTATCAAATTCGACGCGACGCTGCGCAAGTGTGTGACACGCATTATGCAGCAAGACCGCACCACAGGCGACGGCATCGTCGTGGGCAATGCAGCTGCAACGGGCAGCAGCGGCGCCAATGGAGTGGCGGGAAACGGCGGCAGCGGAACTGGCATGACGCGGCGGCAAGTCAACCCCCACTACGATGCCCTTCGGCAGGAGATCACAGATGTGCACATGGTGATGCGCAAAAACCTAGAGGACCTCATGACCCGAGGCGAGGGTCTCGATACCATGACGAACTACTCTGCCGAGTTGGTTGACCAAAGCTCCCGCTATTACAAAAAGACGGTGCACTTGAACCGCATGCGTCTCCTCAAGACGTACGGGCCCCCAGCTGTGATTGGCACGTTTCTGATTCTTTTCTTTTACCTCTACTTCTTCTAGAACATAAAGAAAGAAGCAACGAGGCGAGGGAGGGAAGTGGCAGATGCAGCCTTTGTGTGAAGGGGCGGCCCGCGAGCGACCAAGAAGAGGGAAAGCAAAGACAAAACAACAACAACAAAAAAAAACGACGTCCCTCTGCGGTGTTTTCAGTTGCGCACATGCGCGTCTGTTCGTGTGTGCGTGTGGGTATTGAAGAGGAGGAGTGAGGTAGGTGGCTCTGTGTCTTGCTCGAGCGTCTCCTATCGCACTTTTCTCTCTGGCTAGAACTCCCCCGCCCCAGCCAACATCACAGCGGAAAAAAAAGCAAAACTGCATCGGCCTATGCGGTCTCATTCACTACGCAAAGCGTGAGGGGTAAGGGTGAATAGGGAGTGCAGTGAATAATCAACCAACAACAAGGACAAAACAAAAAGGAGAAGGCGAGCTCCTCTTCTTTGTGACAAGCCAGGCAAAGTGTGCTGACTGTCTGAAGGAGTGAGGGCTTGAGCGGCTGTGAGGCACGACCTCCTCTGCCGCTGTAGTTTCCCTAAACCCCACTTTTCGTCGGCCACGACACCTCAGAAACGTGTGTGTGCCTGTTAGTCGTCGCGATGCTTTTGGTGTGTACATTTCTTCGACACGCTCTCCTTGTGCATTTCTTTTTTTTGTGTGTGTGCAGACTCCAATCGTGAACAACAACAAAAAATTGAGACTGTGTGCTTCACAACAGCGAAAAGAAAAGGAACGCTCTTTCTAGCAGTGGAAAGGTATCATTTCACTAAAAAAGGAAGCAGAACGCACGCACACACACTAAAAAGAAAGGCGAGAGAAGGTGCTTCCACACGTTCCTGCGGCTCTTCGACGTACGGGGCGGAAGTGGTTGGGATGGATGACAGGGAGGGGGAGGGGGGGGGAGCGAACCTCAGCTGGTGAATGTGTCGCGCTTCATGACTTTCACACACACTGCTCAATTTTCGTCGTCTCTTTCCTTTGCTTTTTCTCTTGTGTCTGACTCAATAATACCTTTCCTCATGCTTCGATGCTTAAAAAAAAAAAAAATCCCGCACCCACACATACAAATCGAACCGCAGCCTTTTATTGGTTGAATTACTACGCTTCACCACCGCTTGTTTTCTCTGTTGCACCTCCTGTTAGCAGGGAGAGCTATTTAATACCTTGCTCACTGATTCGCAGAGCACTTTGTTGAGTACCCCCCCCCACACACACACACACACATTTCCATTTTCGAAATGAACACCGAAATTCGCCTCGCCCGCCCGCAGGCGCGTGAGGAGCGTCTCATGCACCCCGTCGAGTTCATTCAGCGCAGTGCGCCACGCCAGGAGGAGGCGCTGCGCATGAACAACATTCGAACCACACACGGCCTCGGTGCAGCGAGCGAGGTCGCGCTGACGGAGATGACGCTGCTCGGTAGTCGGCGTCTGGGTGCGCTGCCGAGCAGCAACACCCTTTATAACGCCTACCGTGGCAACTTCACGGAGCTGACGCCGAGTGATGTGTACGGTTTGCCGGAGAACGACCCGAATGTGCAGCCGGCGCCGCGCGCCTTCGTGGAGCGGCAGTTTTACGGTCACGAGTTGACGATGAAGACGATGGGGCTGTGAAGTTCAGCAAGCGAATAAACAAAAGGAAGAAGTGGAACAAGGTGCGTAAAAAAAAAAAAGAGGCCCCAATACGAGGAGCGTTTCAAGAAGCAAGAAGGAAAACACACACACACACAAAGCTCACGCACACGTCGTGTTATACACCTGGAATGGTTAGCTGTCGGGAGGAGAAGATGATAGGGAAGACGCCTTCGTCTTCTTGTCTTTTGAGCGCTTTCTGTTGTGCTTTTTTTTTTCCTTTTCCTGTGCTCTGTTTTCTCACTTTGTGTGGGTGCTGTGTCGTTTGGCGAGACGGCTTGGTGGAGATTGCTGCCATGATGAATCTCTCTCCCACCTCACTATTTCAGTTTTTTTTTTGTATGCTGCCGTTTATTGTCGCGTTGTGTGCTGGTGTGGCTACGTGTGTATATATATATATATATGTATATATGACAGCGAAGGAGCTCTTTGTTCGGGGAGGATTCACTCTGCCGATAACAGTGAGGTGGGTGCCGCAAATGAAGCTCAACAGCCCGACGCCACTCGGAGCAAACCAGCAAACGGGGGAGGCGCATTGCAATAACGGCGTTGCAGGGAGCGAAGTAGCTTCGTCAGCTGTGGCTATTAGCTGTGCAGGTGCTACATGGCCACAACTCACGTCTTCTCATCGTTCCGGATGGTCTTTGGTGTTCAAAGACATGTTGTCGCCGTCGTGGTGTTTCCGCGTTGCTTCACGACTACCCTCCTTGTTGTGCGCGCAGCCCGGGAGCGCGAAGGGCTCGAAGCAACAGCACTTTGCTGGGTCTTCTTTCTTCTCTTCGCCTCCTCCCTTTAGCCCTCTCTTCCCATCCGATGAACTTTGCCTCTACTCGCTACAATCTATACCTGTCCTTTGTTTCTTAATTTTGTCGATCGGTGCTCCTTCCTGTGGCGTCACTCTCTATTTGAAACAGCGTTGAGAAATTGAGATCTCTAGGTGGCCCACCAAATATCGATGTTTTTCTGTCCTTTCTGCTCCACCCTTCTTTTGGTGGAAACGCTGCCGGACGGCAACGCGCTGCACTGCTCCACCTGCCGCTATGTGCACAGCGTCGCTAGCACGCGTGGCATCGTGGCCACCAACACACTCGGCGAACCTGTCTTGACGATTCACCACTCGTTTGTGGATCAGAATAAGAAACTGATGGACGCGGAGGATGAGGTTGGTGGCACCGCCCCTGCCACCACCACTGCTACTGCGGCTTCTTTTTCTGGTACCACCTCCACAGCACCCACAACTAATGCCGATGCAACAAACGCCGCGGAGGCTCCGAGTAAGGTGTCGGCAGAGGAGCTGGTCGGCGATGGATCAGCGGAGGGCGGTCAGATCATGACGATTCCTTGCCAGAACGAAGACACGCCGTGTGACAGCACCAAGGCATACTACATTCAGTTGCAGATGCGCTCTGCTGATGAGCCTGCAACAGTCTTTTTTAAGTGCGTGAAGTGCGGCTACCAATGGAGGCAAGATTAGCCTCGCTCCAGTCGCTGCAGTTGCTGTTGCCAAACGAAACACCAACACCAGAGAAGAAAGAAGGTGAAGAGGCGCATTGATGCCAGACGGAGCACGTCAGCAAGAGCACTGTTTCGATATGTAATGTATGTGTCGTGTTCCGTTCCCCGCAGTCGTTCAGCGAGACGTGGTCCGTTTCGGGGAACTTCTACACACTCAGCTAAGCAACTGAAACTCGCAGCACGTGCCACGCATAACCGTTGAAGACAAAAAAAAAAAACAAGCCACTTTAGACACTCTCGTAGAACACGAAACACGAGACAGAGGAGATTGCTAACATCACTCTGGCAATTAGACCCTTGTTTTTCCTCCATTCTTTTGGACGTTCTGCGAGTCTACAGGAGCCAGCTCGGTTGGTAGTCCTCCTCAACACAATGATCGTTGTGCTGCATTGCACTTCATATATATATATATATATATATATACGCGAGTGAAAAAGCAGAACCTTCTTTTGCACTGACCGTTTTCTCTAGCTCGTCTTCCCTTACCTTTGACATTGTCGTTGCACACTGGGGCGTCTCGAGAGCGTCTCTAAGGGTAGCAAATCGTGCCGCTGCAAATGAGAATCTAAGTGCAGCTGCCGTGCTGGTGTCTGGAAGGGAGCCAGGGAGGCCGTTGTGTTTCCAGCGCGAAGAACTAGATCCACCTCCGCCACCTCCTCCCCCATCTTGCTCTTTCTCTAGTTGTGATGACTTCCACCAGATACAGATAAGCGCTATCCATTTCAGCTGCTCGCCGTCGACAGTAAAAAAAGGTGCTCTTACTGGCAGGCATTTCTGCCTCTCTCCGGTGAGTGAGTGGATCCGTGCTTCAGCCCTCCCTGCCTTCTCTTTCGTTTTCTGCTCCTTTTTTTAAGGATGTCACTATGCCAGCGGTCGAGAGCGTTCTGCAGCTTTACAACCTCGACGTTAAGGACGGTACCATTACCGCGTTCGACAGCTACGGCAGCGATGTCCATCTTGGCACCAGTACCGGGCAGCTGATCTGCCTCTCTGTCAGCGAGCACGGTCCACGCTGCTGCACAGAGGTGGAGGAGCTGACGAAAAAGCTCACGAACGAGGGTGTGCAGCGACCCGGTGGTGATGGCGCTGCCAACGCTCAATCACCAATAGAGACACTGCCACCTCTGTTGTCGAATAGCACTGCTGAAAACGAGGTGGCCCTGCCTCGGCCGGAGGGTTCGTGGCGGACAACGGTGGCGCGGCGGTGCACTCTTTCCGCGAGTGGATTGGCAGTTCAACAGATCCAGCACAGTCGAAGTCAACGTGTGCTCTTCGTGCTGTGCGAGGGCCGGCTGCAGCTTCTTCATGCTGAGACGTACGCGGTGCTTTGCAGCATCGCAACCAACATCGTGTCCTTCTCCGTTGCACAGCCTGTGCGCTGCCGCAGCACTAAAAAAAGCAACAACAACAGCGACTCACCACTGCAGTCCTCTGGCTGGCGTGGTGTCGTCAGTGAGGGCGAGGTGACTGACTGGCGCAGTCGCAGCCTTTCACACACCCGCACCTCCAGCGAGATGAGCTACGGCAGCTCACAGCAGCAGACGCCACGCAGCCCCGCCACCTACCCTTCCAGTCCTTTCCTGTCGCGGCAGCTGTGCAAGTCAAGCCATGTGCACGTCGTCTGCGTGGCAGAGAAGAGTAAGAAGGAGCTGGCAGTGTACGCCGTGGATCGAGTTTCTACTAAAATGACGAGTACCGCAGCCGGTGGTGGTGGGCCGCCTCGTCCACCAATCACCCCCTCCTCCCTCTCGCCTTCAACTACGGATATGGCAAGTGGTGGTGGTGGCATCAGTGGCACGACGCATTTTGCGACAGCGGGAGTTGCACCTACACCACCGCCGCGTGTGGTGCTGCTGCAGCGCTACGTGCTGCCAGAGCTGGCGCAGTGCGTGATCATGTGCGCACCCTCACCAGCAGTAGCTTTTGTGCCACCGGCCTCTGTGAGTGCGGGTGTCGGCACATCCGACCGTGTGGCAGCGGTAACGACACCCGCCGTCGTGGAGGCGGGACTGACGGTGTGCGTAGGCATGCGCAGGGAAGTGAGTCTGCTGCCGCTGCTTGGTGGGGTGCCGCGCTGCGTCCTTCGTCTCGACGGCAGCCGGCCACCGTTGTTGTCAATCGGCAGCGACCACAACACCTATTTTGTGCGCACCCAAGCCCCCAACACGGTGATGGAGGTGGGTGTGCCGCCGTCTGCGGCTGCTGCCGGGTTGCAGGTGGAGGCGACGGTGATAGGAAAACCGGTTTCGCCGCGCGTGGGGTATCATCCTCGCGTGCCGTCAGCGCCGGCGTGGAGAGGCAGATCTGCGACTCCGTCGCTGGCTTTCGCAGGCAAAGACAACGAGCTCGACATGGGTGATGTTTTCCAGTCGGATGCGGTGGTGGAATTGGTGCTGGCGCGCTTTCCTTACGTCTTCCTCTTCACCGCTGCTTACTGCGACGTTGTCTCGATACTGGGCGAGGGCGGCAGTCACGCGTACATGGGGACGACTCGCCCACCCGCAGCGTCATCAACGGTCCAGCGCGTTCCAATCCCTGGCGTGCGACACGGTGCCCTTCGCGGCCAAGGGAAGTCGATCTTTGTGGCGAATGAGCGCACTGTCTGGTCGATGCAGCTGTGCTCGTTGCGTGCGCAGCTCGCGGAGATGGTGCACGCTGGCTGCACCGAGGAAGCGTTTCAGCTTCTTGCCTTTCACCAACAGCGTGCTTTGTCGCTTGCACCGGAGAACGCGGTACTCCAAGGCAGGGAGCTACCGCAACCGCTTGCGTTGCTGGAAAGGGATCTTCACCTCATGGCCGGCTTTGCCAGCTTGTACCGCGGCGACGTGGTGTCCGCTATCCGCGTGTTCCGTCATCACCTTGACCCACGCGAGCTCCTTCTTGCTCTACCCGACTGCATTCCACCAGGCGCCCTGTCACTCCAGCCACCGTCGTGCACCATGTCGACTGCGAGGGCTTATGGAAACGATGGGGATACAACCCCTACGTCTTCTCCACTTCTACCACCACTGCAAGTGACCTCTGCCAGCACCCGCTCGAGGAGCAGCGACAGGTGTACGCTGCATTACGTCGAGGCCGAGATCACAGCTGCAGAGGTGCGCAGCTTCCTCAACGCGAATGAGTCTGCAGCATCAACGGGACAAGGGGGTTCTTCTGCAGTCCCAAACGAACCTACCGGTTCCTCGACACAGACTGCAAGCACGTCCTGCTACTGGGACCATTGGAGCGGCCCCTGTGCGTTCAACACCTGTGCTGCTGACGTGTCACGCGCGTGGCGTGCCTCCTTCGACGCGGCCTCGCCGAGTATCGCTGCCAGCTCCGACGGCTTCGTTGCCAGCTGCTATGATTCCCTGAAGGAAGAAGTTCGCAAGTGGTTTGCGGAGGATCTAATGAGTGCCACTGAGGAGGGGGGGAATGAAGAGGGATCCGCGACCTACAGTGTACGCGGGGAGTCTGCCGAAGTGAACCCCGGCTTTGCCACACCGAAACGGCGTGGCGCTGCAGGTGACGAAGATGGCCCTCTTTCCCTCTCTGTTTCCACCGCTCCATCATCCTCGTGCCCTGACGTGTATCGACGAGCGATGGCGTACGCATCGCTGGTTCTAGCGTGGCAAGCACGCGACTTCCACACTGCCTATCACGTTGTGGAACGTGCTGGCCTGACGGGCTTGCGGTTGGAGGACTGTGTGGAGGTGCTTTCGTACTTGCACGAGTACCGGTTGCTGGCACTGCTGTACTTTCGCGCTGGGGATGGGGAGGCGTGTGTCAAAACACTGAAGCAGCACGTGTGCCTCTCGAGGACACTGTTGTTATCACCACTACTACTACCACCGAGTGCTTCTTCTTCATGGTCTACGGAGAACGCAGCGCTAAAGCAGCCCACGTACGTGCAGATGCAGCTCTCCCTCTGGTGTCGTTGCATGGAGGTGAAGTTCAGCCGACAGCAGGGGGCGAGCAACGAAGAGGGACGTCTGACCGTTGGCGCTTCATGTCTTTCCCCCACCTCAGCTTCGTATGCTGACGAGCAGCAGGAGCTACCGGTGTGTGGACGAGGATTACTTATGCAGCCGTCCGTGGCACTCGTAACCCGCGTTGCACAGGCGCTGTGCGGCATCGACGGAGACTCGTTGGTAGCGCCTGTGTCCCCAGAGTGCCACGGCTGGGGCCAGCTCCTAAGCCGCGTGTGCGACTTCTACGCTTCAGGCGGGTGCTCACGTTCCAGTGTCGGCTATGCGCGTCTGCACTTCACCTCTCCTGTCAACGCACACGGTACGTGCTTCGTGCTGCCGCATAGTGGGCCGCTCCTGACTGTGGGTATCCCGCCACCCCCATCATATGTCACGGCTGCTCAGCAGCACTGCAGCGGCAACAGCGCTAGTACTACCCTCGCCCGCGCAGCTGGTGTTTACGTGGTGCCCTCGCCGCTGTCCGAGTATTTTTACGCTGTGGAGAAGTTAGACGTGCGCACTGTACGGCAGCTACTGATCCAGCAACCGCGACTAGCGCAGATGAGAGACATAGACGGCTGCTCGGGATTGCATGTGGCACTGGCGCAAGTGCGTGCGGTGGTGACACGGACCTCTGCCAGGTGCGATCTGCCCTCTTCATTCTCCGCTCCGCAGCTGCACGAGCGAGAGCGAGGTGCCGCAACGCAGGCGGCTGCATTAAAGGTGATTTGTGCGATGGTGGGCCTGCTGGTGCACTGCGGCTGCCCTGTGTCCGCACTCAGCTGCAACGGGTGGAGCTGCCTGGACGTGGCGGCGGTCGCATGTGGAGGTGATGCGGCCGTGCTCGACGTTGTGACAGCCGCGCTGCTCGCATCAGCGGATCTTTGCAAGGCGGAGTTGTCCAGCACATGAGAGGGCTGCGCACGCGGGTGTCGTTTGCCGTGCTTCCCGTGTCGATGGGCGGTGGTTTTTTTTGTGTTGCTTTTTGTTCTTTACGGCTCTTCTTGTTTCGTTGTATTTGCCTTTGCATCCTCCACCGTTTTTTTTTTCTGCTACAGCGGCTTTGTGACGTCCCCGCAGCTGCACCGCAACTGCTGCAAATGCATCGAGAAGAATAAGACCTTCACTCTTCTGTGGAAAAGAGAATCTCGCTGTAACGAGGGCTGGGTGCTGTGACAGAAAGTCAAGATGTCTCCCGCGGTCTGAAGAAACGCACACAAGGCGATTCAAGAAAGAGGCGGCTGTGTTCGATGATGTGCTGGAGGGAATTTCCAGTCCTGCGGTGATGCAGGGTGGGAGAGTGCTGGAGGAATAGGAGAAAAGAGGAAGGGGGGGGGGCGGTTCGCTGCGAGAGCATCATCATGTCGAGCTGCAACGATTTCTTGTAGCCTCGATCTATGTACCTGTATTCTGACATCGCTGTTCCCGCCGCCTCTCTGACGAACGTTTTCCCCCCTTCCCTTCAATGCTGACCGTCGTACAGCTGCGCCGGGTACAGTTGACACAACTTCGTTTTCTTTTGTGTCTTTTTTTATGATGGTTTTCTTTGGCTTCCCCTTCTCCTCTGCGTTGTCGTGACTCATATTAGCAAAACTCAAAATAGCTTAAGGCTACTCGATTGCAGCGGTTCACTTATCTAAAACTGACGCACGCGCAGCACTCCTCCCCCAGAAAAAGCACATCTTATCACACTTCTCCAATTCAAACCACCCGCTCGTTTAAGCAAAGCAAATAAACATGCCGCCGAAGCACCAGCGCGAGCCTGTGGTGGTGCCTCCCTCGGAGGACGAGGAGAACGACATGGACATGGGCACGGGCATGGGCATGTTAGACTTCCAGAAGTACCTCGATCCTGACTTCTCAAAGAACTTCATGGCGAGTCTGCCGGAGAAGATCCGTCAGCGTGCACAGGTGCTGTCCGTGTACAACGAGGACTACCTGGCGATCCAGAAGGCGTGCAAGGACAAGGAGACGGCGATTCTGCTCCGCTACGATGCGCTCTTTGCCCCACTGCTGAAGCGCCGCCACGAGATCGTGACGGGTGCGGCCGTGACGGACGAGGAGGTGAAGAAGGGCATGCCCGCGGGGCACGAGGGGAAGGTCTCAGTTGAAATGGACGCCTCGGCCAGCGCCGAGGAGAAAGCGGGCCTGGAGAACTTTTGGCTGCGCGTGCTGCAGCACCACGTCGTGATCGGTAGCACCATCGAGGAGCACGACGAGGACGTCCTGCGCCACCTTGTTGATGTGAAGTCGTCTGTGGTGGAGGGCGGCTACGGCAGCTTCCAGGTAGTCTTCACCTTCGAACCGAACGACTACTTCGAAGAGGAGACGATCACCGCCACCGTGCACGCCAAGGATGACGCGTCGGAGCTGACGTTGACGAACATCACGTGGAAGCCGGGAAAGAACGTGACGATGCACACCATCACGAAGAAGCAGCGCGCAAAGAGAACAGGGCAGACGCGCACCATCACTCGCGAGGTGCCGCAACCGTCCTTCTTCTGGCTTTTCCGCAGCAAGTCGGAGATGAAGGGAGAGGCGGACGACGAGGAGGAAGAGGAGGAGGACGACGAGGAGCAGCGCATCAGCACGCTGGAGGTGCTGCACACGTGCATCATCCCCAACGCCGTGCGTTACTACACAGGCGAGGCGCCGGATGGCAGCAGCGACGCCGATGAGGGAGACGAGGAGGAGGAGGAAGAGGAAGAGGAAGAGGAGGAGGAAATCCACATCCCGCGCGGCCGTGGTGGTCGCGGCGGCCGCGGCTTTTAAGCGATGTCCTCTCTTTCTATTTCCCTTTCATTGTTTCTATCTTCTGCGCATGTGACGGAACGCGAAGTGAAGGGTACGCATGCGTGAATGATCCGGCACGGGAGTAAGATGGGGAGTTACATGGGTTTCCCCCCTCTCTTTGTCTCCTCCTCCGGTGACGTCTATATTCTCAAGTGCGTCATGCGTGTGTGTGTGTGTGTGTGTGCGTGCGTGAGAGGCTCTCCTCTTTTTCATCTCCGTCACTACTTTTGGAGTTTCGCCTAGCCGGACGCACCTCTCTCCTATTTTCACACACTCCTTTTGTGTTTCCTTTGTCCTCGGCCTCGTCTTCAACTGTTTTTGTTCTTCCCTCTCGTCTTTCGGTGGTGTGTAATGTGGTCTTTGTAACGCAGGCACACCGTGTTGGAATCTCTCCCGCCATCCACTACCCTCTTTCCTATCATTGCCTCTCCCTCGAACACTCTTCCCCATTTGCACCACCAAACGCGATGAAATGAAGGGCGGGGAAAAAAAAAGGGGGTGCGGAGGGGGAGGAAGCGGATTGGCACCTTGCAGCAAAAACTAGGGAGAGTGTGTGGTTGTCGAGTGTCTCTTTTTTCCTTCTTCTGCCCTCTTCTCCGTCTTCTCACTTCTCGTTTTTTTGTGGCCCCCTCCCTCTCCCCCTCCTCCCTCTCTCTCTTGCATGTGCGTGCTTCTCGCGTGTGTGTGTGTGTTCTCTCACCTTTGCTTTTTTTTTTTTATTGTTCACTCTGTTTTGTGGTTGTCTTGCTGGCTTTGTCATTTTTATTTTTCTGTTTATTTCTGTGCGGGTGAGATCGGCATACGAGAAAACAAAACAAAGAAAAATAAAAGAAGTAACGCTGCCGTGCAAAGGGAAGGTAGAACAGGTCGGAGATGGAGAAGGCTGGAGGGAATTTAATGAGTGAACGAGAGGATAACTTCGTTAATAATAAACAAGTAGGTAAAAGAACATTTACTGAAGAAGAAAAGCAAAACGAAAGGCAAGATCTCCCACTCATCTCTTCCATTTTGCAGGTGAAGGTCAGACTTAGTATGTGAGGCATCTGTGGTTGCTACTGGTGGTGGTGGTGGTGACCTCATTTGCACCCTTTATGCAGTATTCTAACACACCGCACGAGGACCTCTCCTGCAATGCAGCTCGTTGCAGCTTCTTGGAAGAAGTTGATGGGGATAGGGGAGTGGTGCGAGCTGCTGCAGGATACTGACAGGGTAAGACATCGTGTTTCAGCGTGGGACTCTGCTAATCATGCGAGTAGCAACGCGGCTCTCTCTTTTTTTTTTCCCCGCATGTCTCGATGTACCTGGTAGCTTGTCTAAAACAAGCAAAGATGTGAGCTGAACATTCACAGCAGCAGTGCAATCGAAGAACAAAAGGCAGCGATGATTACTGAATGGAATGATGACTAGTATTAGTTTTCATTTATTATTATTATCACTACTACTTCTCCCCTGCCACTTTCCCCGCTTTCTTGATCGCACTTCGCTCTTTATTTCTCCGTGCACTTCACCCTCAAACGTGGCGCTGCACGTTTCTTTTCACACACACACAAGGCCTTTTTTTTTTTTCCTTGCTCACCTTTCTGGAAGGGTGGAAAACCTGTCGTGTGCCGTCTCTTGCGCTGTTTTCTTCCAGCGGTGCAGCACAGTGCACTCTTTTCACTCCTTCTTTTGTTTCGTGGCTGAACGCGTCAACCTGCTGATTGCCGGCCACCTTAACGTGTTATCAGGGTCTAGTGCCCATAAAGTGGGGAAGCCAAGCGCTGGCAGCCTCCCGAATAAAGGAGCGGGTTAGGTGGTGTGAGAGAAAGGCGTGGGCTGGAGGAGGTTACATTAATGCTCACGTTGGAACCAACACACAAAAGCTCGTGTCTACGGGTTACATATCTTACCCTGCCCAGCATGCAGTCATGAGCTTTCTAGTACCCTCGGGCTTACTATACCATGTCTGCATTCAGCTATAAGGATGTTGTCGATCGTGGCATCATTGATTACGTCTCTGTGTCGATATCCACAATCTTCGAAGTGCTTGCTTGCCCTACAGCGACGCCCCAGCGCACTTCACTGGGCAACGTGCAGCACCCGAAGAATCGCTTCGCGCACGAAAAACGAAGCTGATTCTCAAGGACTCATGGAGTGCGTTTTCGTCATAAAACGCGTCGAAGTTGATTTGCATCATGCGTTTTGTCTCCGCTAAGTCTTGCCGGATGCTGAGTCATGAGGTCGCATTATTCTGGGGATGGTCTCTTTTCTTATGAGTCTGTTGAGTGCCGGCTGCGTGACCAGCCGCTGCTTGCGCTTGCGCTCAGGCAACCATAACGCACTCACTGAGTGTGTGTCACGTACAGGCGGTTGGTGGAAGCCTATGGGGCACATCCCAGACTTCTTCTTTTCCACTGCGGTTCTCAGATCTCCAGGCTCCAATCCTGTCGACCTGACCGCCCCCGAGGTGTGACAAAACACCAATGTACCTGGATCCAGATACTTCAGTGTGCGTAGGAGGTCCCGCTTGCGTAACGTGCCAGGCGACAGTAACTGCTTGATGGTTCCAAGGTGTGCGAGGTTACATCATTGAGGCGGAAGGGCCGTTGTGACATTTGACCCCGTGCCGGGGCTGGTTCGAGGCCCTGCATCCGTCGGATCTGGTCGCACAGCCCTGTGATGGACAGCCCAGCCCATGTCACCTCGGCGTGTGTGGGCCTACTACATTGAGTCTTTGAAGAGGGCAGAGGCGCTGTCCTGTGCTTTAGTGGCCTCCTGTGAGAGGTGCTGGGAGTAATTGAGGTACTGTCGGGGCGTGGTGACGATCGTTTGGCCGCCAGTCTCACGATTTCCTCCTCCGGCACCGGCGGCCCTGGCGAGATGGTGAACAGCTCTCTTTGCGAGCCCATGCCGAAGCGAGGTTGGGACACACCCTCTTTTAACACTGCTCGCATTTCTTCTTCGTCGCTGTGGGGATCTGTGAAGAGAGATTCCTCGCGCTCGCTCGGGCCATCTGGTGGGCCAGACAAAAAACTGCCTGCGACCCAGGTGGATGCCACCAGGCTAGGCACCGGCGAAAGTGTGTCCGCCTGCCTTCCCCTCTTCGGTGGCGTCAGACCTATGGGGTATACGATATTGCCGTAGGAAAGTCTGCATTGTGACGTCTGTCGCTTTAGGCCTCCAATCGCCCCCGGGCATGCTGCGAGCTTGCTCGCGATCGCCAACCCCTCCACTTCCCCGCAGCTTGGCCGCTCTTTGAATGAGGCGGATCCCTGCGGCCGCCAAATCCAAAGCCAGCAGGCCGTGGGGCATGTTGGACAGGTCTTCGAGTGCGCAGATGTGTGTTGCTTGCTAGGTGTGCAACGAGACTTTGTCCCAAGCCGCCTGCACAACCTTCGGGGGTTCCTGCTTGTAGACATTCTAATGACGTGGGGCAGACGTACCCACGAGGACGACTGTCCCTCCCATTTAAATCCGGTCCTCATTCATTTAGAAGCCGTTCCCTGCCCAGGACTGTCGGCTCCTCTCCGCGCGGATCGGCAATTGTCATGTAAAGACCGTACAGTGTTTCTTCCGGTTGCGCTGCCAATGCGGAATAGACAATCGTGTTAGACTGGATTACTCGCAAGGTTGTGGTTGCTACGCACCGACAGCACAGCTGGAGGAAGCACTGCGAGACCTTCTCAAGTAAAAAAACAAACAAGCAAAAAGCATAACAATGAGGGGTGTCGGCAGTAAAGAGGGATTACTTGAACAGGCACATTTCTGTTCACTGGCATCTCTATGTTAGAGGTATCAAAAAAAAAAAAGGAAGTACTGTTCTTTAATGTGAGAAGGTGGAGTCTCCGAACATGCGAACGTTTTCTTGTGAAGAGCGGCTGAGCTCTTGTGCGAAATGGAGGCGCTGTCCACTGCGTAGGCGGTCGCTGCACCGTTCCTGTTGCTTCTCTGATATTAAAGCTTGTCTCGTTCTCTTTGCCCCTTCCTATTTTTCCTCGTTCTCTTATGCTTCTGTGTGTGTCTCTTTCTTTGTCTTTACTGGCTCGGGTTCGCGCACCATTACTTTACGTCTCCAGCGACCCCACTGCTTCATAGATTCATATTCTCTTTCGTTTGTGTGTGTGTGTGTGTGTTTGTTTGAGGACAGCGAAGGAAACAAGTGGAGATATCCCGGTGCTCTTCGCTGCTGCGTCGTGTTGCACTGCCTGCTTCTCCTCCCTCTCATTGAGCTCCACCGCGAGAGTACTTTTTGTTGTTGTCGGTCTTGTGGGAGTTGTGCTTTCATTACCGCCATCTCGAAAACAGCGGCATCAACGGTTTAGACTTGACCTGCAACAGGATTACTAATATTACTGCTTTTTCTTTCTTCACAGTTCCAATGACGACGTCGTCGGACGCTTTAGAGTACCCCTCCAGTGGAGACTTTAACGTGCTGGTGCAACGGTTTAAGCTGCTCAACCTGGTGCAGCGGGTGGCGCACCGCGATGTGCGTGAATTGATTGACACGGTCGGGCTGGAGAGTCTCGCACGGAAAGGCACACTGTCAAGGTGGGCGTGGTGGGCCAACACCGGGGAGGGCGATACCGACCCCGACGGCAACGTTATGCGGTCCCGCTTCACGGGCTACGGCAAGTACACGGCTCAGCGGAACGCAGAGCAACGGCAACA
This sequence comes from Crithidia bombi, assembly GCA_900240985.1. NCBI lineage: Eukaryota > Euglenozoa > Kinetoplastea > Trypanosomatida > Trypanosomatidae > Crithidia > Crithidia bombi. The sequence goes on from OESO01000049.1 coordinate 166,619, forward strand.
CCGAGCTTCTGCAGTCCTTGCCACAGCAGCATCAACCAGCTCGCAACGTTCCTCGCCTCCCTTCAACACTACACGCCGTTCTTCACCACCATTCGCACCTCCGCGGATGGCGTTTGGACGCTCGACAACGGGGTTTGAGGCTCGCGTGGCTGCCGCGCGGTGGAACAACGGCGTGGAGGAGGACAACGAGGGGGAGAGCCGCAAGTACGGCGTGGCGCGGCGTGTTGACGTGCCGGCGGGACGAAGCTCTGCCGGTGACGGGCACGAGACGACGCGGCGACGCTACGTGGTGCGACGAACGCAGCGTGTCCTGCGTAGCAGTCCGGCTGACCGCGACGCATTCTTTGCACGCCTGGCCGAACCGCGCGAGCGACCAGAGCCAGTGGTGGAAGACGTGCTCGTCTTCGATGACGGTGATGACGCACCCAGCAAAGATCGCCGGGGTGTGGGAGGCGGGTCGTCGACGTTGGGAAGGCCAGGAGGGGAGGGCGCGCGACAGGGCTGGGGCAGGCGGTGGCGTCCCCCGCACGACCACAGCGCAGAGCAGCGCCACCGTGCAGCAGCACGAACCCCCACAACACTCTCGCAAGGTGCCCCGCCGTCGTTTCCACCTGGCATGGAGAGGTCGTCGCTGGGTGTCGATGACATACGAGCTCACTACTACGGTGCCTCGCCCATGCACCCGCTACACTCTCGCTTTCGTGCCTCGTCGTTACAACTTGGTGCGGGCCGCCACGACGGCGACTACCCAAGCACGAGAAGCGAGCGGGATGGAGGGGAGCCGCAGAACGCTGACGCTGCTGGTGTGCTGCTGTCTGCGCTGCCCCCAGCACATCACCTTTATCCGCCGCCGCAGCAGCTGTTACCAACCTCTCCCGTGGAACCGCACGAGATGGAGTTCACGCCTCCTCCAACGGGGCCAAGCCTCGCACCACGCGGTAGCGCTGCGGGTGCGGGGACGACGGGTGCGGTGGTTGCCTCCGCTGACGGACCGGTGCGGCGGCGCAGCGTCAACTTCGCTTTCAGTGAGGACGACGAGTACGACGGCAACACGCCCAGGGGCGGTAACGCGCCTGCTCTGTCCGGCAGCTACATCATGCCCTCCTCCCTGAACGGAGGTGCAGAGGATGTGCTGGCCGCCACCGCCTCCGCAGCTTTTGCGAGGGGGCGGGGGCACGAGGCGGCCATGACCCCTGCCGTACCGCAGCTTCACTTCCCTCCAGCGGGCAGCGGCGGGGCCAGGTCGTACACGGAGGTGGATGATGCGGCAGGCGGCTGTGGCATCAATGCTGCTTTGAACATCCCGGGCAGCGGGCGTGGTGACAGCAGTGCTGGGGTGATAAGTGGCGCCTCGATTTCATCAGCAACGAACTCCCCTGCTGGGCTGCGGACACGCGGTGGCTCTGCCGTGGCAGGTTTCCCCAAATCGCCGCGGGTGGGTCGGGGGTTGGCGCCCAAGGCGAAGCCAAGAGGCGCTGTGGAAGACTCGCAGGTGCCCCTCGAAGCCGTCCGTCACGCCGCTGCCCTCATCACCCGCTCCAGCTCCACCCCTGGCAGCGGGCCGTCTCCAGCAGCGAGCACGCCGGGCAACAGCTACGCAGCTGCCCAGAAGTCGCCGCTGCAGCCGCAGGTGTCTAGCGCTCGCACGCCGTACGTCGTCCCCGCCTTTAGCGGGGGCGGCATTTTACTTTCCCCGCGACCCGGCGCGGCAGCGGTGGGCGGCGAGTCCCGGCAGACACGGGCGGACAATGATGCCCTGCAACACGCCCCTGACGGTACGACACCGGGAGTGGCTTCGGACTCCATCCCGGTTACACCACGTGTGTTGTCGCCCACAACACCTGTCATCGCTGCAAATGCAGTTCTTTCGCCCTCCACTGCAGTTGCGGCTGTAACGGCACCGTATTTGGTCAACGAAGGCGCGCAGCGGTCTTTTCAGGCCGTCACCACCACCGTGGATCACATGCTACAGAACCTCCAGCGTGTGCTGCAGCGCGTGCTCAAGGACGGCGATGAGGCATCCGCGAAGACTTGCAGCGATGATCAGAAAGGCGGGAGGCACACCTCGCGACCTGGCGGTGGGGCCGGCGGCGCAACCAATCTTACGCCCAGCCAGGAGGCATACAGCTCGTCGTATGAAGGGTTTGACGACGGTGATGGCAAAGCAGCAGAGAGCACCATTGAGGTGGACCTTGGCGGCGATAGTGACGCCTACAACCTCGACGATACCCTTGGCGCTGACGGAGAGGAGGGTGAGGAGGAGGACGAGATGCTCTTGTACACGCGCATCCAGCATGAGGTGTCTCGCCTGGGTGCAGGGATGCAGCAGTTTGTGTTGCCGAACAGCAACAGCAGCGAGGACGGTGAATGGGGTGAGACAGGGAGCGGTACTGCCGTTGCCCGTCCTCCCAAGACTGGCGCGGGTGCTGTTACTGCTGCCTCCCCTCCTTCAGCTCTTTTTGCCGCGCGTGCACAGAAGTCTCAGCGAGCCCGTGGCGAAGTGCCAGACGCCGTTGTGCAGCGCCTGTGTGCCTACCGCATGGAGCAGTTTCAGTACATCGCCTACAACGAACGGCTTTGGAACACGAGCACCACCTCGCAGTTTGCCTTTGCGCAGCGGCTCACTGCCGCCCTGCTGGAGGAGTGTTGGGCGGAGGTGATGGCCGAGGTGGATGCGATCATGAGCGACTACGTGGAGGGGCTCGTGGATCATGAGTTGCAATGAAGAGCCATCGCGTCGTGCAGAGGCGATGGCAAGGTGAGGAGGAGAGAGATAGATTGCGCGGTCCGTGTTTACTGTTGCACAGTGGAGACGTTTTCACGCAGCAAAGAGAGGAAATCGACTGCCCCACGCTCTCTCACTCTTTCCCTTTGGAGTGGGGGAGGGCGGGAGGGAGAGGAAGATCAACAAATGAGAGGAGTACATCGTGCCACTGGCGGCCCGCTTAAAACCAACAGTCAGCAGGGTGAAGCTGCACATCTTCAATACTTGCGAAAAGGCACGCTTTACTCTCTCCGCTGTTCTGCAGGGGGAGGAGGGGGGAGAGGGAGGTCCTGGTGAGCACGCTGTGCTTGGATGAACACTTTGCGCAATGCACGTAGACACACGCAGCGTTTTTCATTATCCTCCCTGCGCTGCATCTTCGTCTTGCCCTTTTTTTTTTTCGACTTGGCATGCTTGCTAAATCACCAGCAGAAACCGTCCTTCCTTTCGCCGTTGGAGGGCTACACACACCACTTGGCACGACGACGGCTGTCATGAAACGTGGACTGTCTCGCCGTTGAAATCCACAGTGCAGCAACTACAACAATAAGAGACGGCGTGTTGCTCGCGCTCCCCGCCGCGATTGACGTTACGCGGTAGCGCAGGTAAGCCCATATCGAAGGTAAAGCGTACACACTCACACACACAAATACAACGCTTTTTTCGAAGACAGTACATTTTTTTTTTCGTCTTGCAGCTTCTCACGAAGGCCCGCACCTGGTACGTAGTTTTCTCGGCTGTGGGGTGCCACTGAAGGACCATCCTGTAGTGCCCGTGGGTGGAAGGGATGCCCGCCGGTCGTAGTCAGCCATCGCGCGTGGCGGCGTCTCCAACGCCGTCGCTGTCTGCTGTGGCGGAGGCGGACGCCGACGTGCAGCAACTTGTTCAGCTCGTTAATCGCTTTGTGATCAGTTCCGTCCAGTTTCTCAACCGTTTCGCCGAGGAGTGCGAGACGAAGTTAATCCACACTGATGAGGCTTTGCAACAGCTAGAGCTACAGACGCAGCTGCTGGAACACATGTTGCTGTCCAGTGGCGCCATGCACGGCGAAAGCGATGAGGAGAATGAGGGACACAGTGAGGAGGCGGAGGAGCGCGACAGCGATGCTTCCTCCACTTTGCGCCGCAGCGACGGCTACAGCGACGCAGCGTATTCGTACGATGATGCCTCCCGCGGTCGCAGCGGCCATCGACGCCGTCGTCGACGTTCACACGACAGCGCCGGCAGCGTGCGGCGGCTTCCCCCACCGCCCAGTGCTCACAGAGGCGGCCACGGCAGCAGTGACATGTCACCGCCTGCTGCTCCTAATGCCTACCGTAAAGGACCGTCGCAGCCCCCGCCGGGTGTTGCACGAGCGGTTGCTGCGGCGCAGGAGGAGGCGGCGGCACGGGCGGCCACCCTCGCCATCGTCGGGGCGCCTGTACTGCTGCCGCCGCCGTCCTCCAGTGAACCACCGGCGCCTCCGCCACCGCTGGAGCTGCGACCAGGTCGTCTGTCGATGCGCACCCACCCACGATTGAAGGGCTATTTCGAGCTGCTCGCCTTACGCGTCCCAGCCGCCTTCGTGAAGGCGAAGATGCAGGCGGACGGCTATCAGGGAAGCTGGCTGGATACACCAGATGCACCGGCACCTGCTACGCTGTCAACGGTGGTTCGCGCGTTTGCTGACGAGCCGGATTAGCCGCATGGAGAGTGTGCGGGGTGCTGCGCTTTGTCGAGCGGTATCATGAGATTTGTTTCGAGGTGCATTCCTTTTTTTTTTCTCGGGTGGATTGCGCCCATGACGTGTGGAGTTTTCTGTACCCGCTCCCCACCGCTCCTCTCCTTTTTTTTTTCTGCATCGGCGGCAGCGGAGGTCGCGCACCGGAGCCTGTTGCAACACACGATAAAAAAAAACCTTCCCCCTTTTTTTCCTTGGCGTGCGTATCCGAGCACGTTATTGCACTCCGTGCAGCTCTCAGATCTTTTTACTGTGCTTTCGGCTTTCGTAGTAAGCTTGCCGGCGTGAGGACGACAGTGCTGCGTGGTTTCAAGCTGCGAGCATCTTGAGTTGTCATAAAAAGCGGCCTACGTCTCTGCGTGTTTTGCTTTTTCCGCCTTCGTGCCAATTCTACTCACAAGTCCATCTTGCTCCTTCTGTCCTTCTCGTACAACCCCCTCTGTCGCCGTTAAGAAACCTCTCAAGAAGACACTACACATTGCTGCTTCATAGTCACACACACACACAAAAGCACTCAGAGTGCGAAGTTAGTATCACCTCCTATTATGACGTCTAGCGGTGCCTACAACGAAACGCGAGGCACGGGCTTCGTCCACCTCAACACACCGGCAAGCATTCACTACACGGCCGGCCAGACGCTATCGCTCTCCGCATTGCGCCAACGCAAAACGCGTGTGGAATGTGTGGCGCTGCCCGAGTCGATGTCGGTGTGGCGGTGTGCCTTTCAGCGCTACGCCAAAGAGGAAGGCTATGGCAGCTACGCCGCTGACGTGGAGGACGAGCGAATGGGCAACGGTGTTGTTTTGCCGCCGCTGGTGCCGCAGCGCAGTGGCCCGCAGCGTCGTCGTGCGCAGGACAGTATATCAGCCCAGGACGCCTTCTTCTGTTCTGCGGTGCCGGCTGCGAGGAGGACAGGCAAAGCTCCGGAGAAACGTGCCACGCAGGCTGCCACTTCAGAGGGAGGTAGGGCAGAGGCGCCTGCACCCGCCTCGGCGTATGCGTCAGCCTCCAACAAGGTGGACAGGTCTCCTACCGTGTCCACGTGTTCCACGTCGTCGCCTGCAAAGGGCATTACAATTGTGAGCCACCACAAGGTAGCAGGGCGACAGGAGTTTCTCTACCCCGATCACGACGGCGTGCTATCAGCCGGTGTGGTGCCGCAGATTGTGACGACAGCCGAGGAAAAGGCAGAGGCCGAAGCTGAAAAACAATTCTACGTATCGGCTCTCGACATGTCGGAGGAGGAGTTGGCTGCCCTAGAAGAGCTGCAGGCTCTGTGGAAGAGCCGCGCACGCAGCCACTCATTTCTCGGAGCACAACATCGCAGCGCATCGAAGGGTGCGATAGATCCTCTAGCGGTGGAGCAGATGGGAGAGGACGTGTTGTTGGGCAACCGCGCTGCAGCCGGCGCCGGTGGCCGTCCACCGAAGTCGCGGCGTGTCGAGGGAGGGCACAGCGCCGCGGGGGACGCCATCTTTGCCGAGGCCGAGACGAAGGTGGACGATATTTCCACGGTGGATAAAGAGCTGGCCGAGGCGCTACGCTTGGCGGATGAGCTGCTGCGATTCGCGTGAGGCGGGGTTGCACGGCAGCGGTGATTGCTTTTTTTTTTTTCCCTTCAACACCTTTCAGTTGCCTGAATCGTAGACAAGGGCTGTGCGGTTACCGAGCCGCTTCGTGCATCACGGCTTCCTTTTGTGGCTGAGGGGAAGGTATGAGAGATCGAGGCAGCAGAAGAACGCCAAAAAAAACAAAAACAGAACTTTCATGAGAAGGAATGAAAGAAGAACGCAAAGTGGTCATAAAAGCAATTGAAGCTAAACGTGTCGGGGGTGGGTGGGTGGATGGAACGGTGTTGTCTCTTGCTGATGTGATCCGGAACGCCAGTGATGAGGACGCGGTGCGCTTTGTTTCTCACCTTTCGTTCTTGTCTTCACTGCCGGCAAATACTGTAAAGCAAGTAAGAAGGCTAAAACGGTATGTGGTGCGACGGAGTAAGAGAGGTGGTATGGTCTTTTGTGTGCACGATAGCGCAAGCATCGATGCTCTGTTTACCTCCTCCTTTTCGTTCTCTGGACGGTTTACTATTACTACTGCTGTTTTTCCTTCTCCTCTACTTGCACACGTATGCACCTGCATCGGTTTAGTTCAACTAATCAGCATTGACGTGCGCGTCGTTTCTTTAGCTCACCGCCGCTGTACCCTTCTTTTTTTTTTGCTGGATCACAAAATCCTTTTGTGACTCCATCTTTCATCCTCATTGTCTTCTGCTTTCGGAGGCACGCGCACAAGAAAACCCACTCGCAAATCTAAAGATGCGTCGCGTCGGCCTCCTCGCCAGCACGCCACGCTGTGTGTCCCTTCTCCCATGCTTAACACCTCTTGTCTTTTACCATCGCAGCTACGCCACGGGTCACCAGGGCACCCGCTCCGGTGCGAAGGGGCGCCGCTACTACACGGACCCGCTGCGCACGCCGCAGTCTGGTGTGCGCACTGTCGTTGGACGCCAAAACCACCCGACCACCGCCATGTCTTCCCTTCCGCCCAACAATGCTGCTGGTGCAGTAACGGTGGGGGAGAAGCCGCAGCGGCACAACGCGGAAAAGGAGGACATGGCGACGAAGTGCCTGACGACCTGCGCGCACCGGAAAGATCAGCTGATGGCGATTCTCACTGCACACGGCCGCACGGTGCGCTACGACAAGGCCGGGGTGCCGGTGGAGGGGTCGTGGTATTTGCTGCCGTGGCACGAGCAGCTGCGCATCCTCGCCGCCATTGTGGGTGCGTTGTGCATCACGAAGGCCTTCTTCGATGTTGTGCGCTTTGAGCTGCTGTACTATGGGGTGTGGAAGCTCGGCTACCGCAATGACGACTCTTTCACGAAGCGGGTACTCTACTACGGCTCTACCGCGCTGCTGGCGACGGGCCTCTTCTTCAGCTTCAACCTGAACTTCTTCCTCTCCGCGTGGTTGGTGGGCCGCCGAGAGATTGCGGCCCACATGGTATACAACGGCTTTTCGTACATTGTGCCCCACCGTGCAATTCAGCTGCTGGAGCGCCGTCTGAAGTTGAGCTTTGTCTAACGCAGCAGACGCGTACGTGTTAACAAGAGAAAGTGCAAGAAAAAAACGTACACTCTTTCTTCTCCTTCTGTTCTTGTTTGTTTTACCTTTTTGTTCTCACTATGCTCTACCTCTTTCGCCCAACGGGTTTCATGAGGAGGTTGTAGGCAGCAGGAGGTGGTGGTGGTGGCTATCAGCAGCAACAACAGGTCACAAAGAAAGTGCTGAAAGATGTCGGACATTTTGATCTCCGACACACCTCTTCGGCTCTCCCACTTCCTCCCCACCTCCATCCTCGTGGCGGTCATCATTAGTAGGGGTACACACAGGATAGCCTGCAGATCTCTTCACTGTGTTTTGACTAACATATTTCCAAATCCCTCTGCTTTTTTTTCTGTTTTTTTTTTTTCACCCTGCTTGGTTCTTTCCCGTTCCTTGTTAAAAAGAAAAACACCTTCTTGTCTCTCTGCATGTGTTTTTATTACTACTAGTAGTGTGTCGCTGGACGTATCACCTGCTGTTGTTCAGCAGAAACGCTTGTTACGCGTCGCCTCTCCTCTTTCTATTTTCTTTTCTCCATTGCTTTTGGTTTATGCGTATGCGGCTTTCCCTTTTCAGGGGAGGTGCAGATGAATCCCACAACCGCAATGACAATCGCCAAAGACAACTGTGTGTGTGTGGCAACTGCTCGCCAGCCGCTTATCTGAAGCACAGTAACAACCGCGTGTTCAGCTCGACTTTTACTATATAAGCTATATTTGTATGTGTTCTCTCCCCCTTTTTTTCTGCTGAGTGTTGCGCTCGAAAGCTGGTTCATTACAAAAGGTCGCACTTTTTTCTTTCTTTTATCTAAAAAAAACCGATTCCTTTGGGTCCATCTTTCTTTTTCCTTTTTTCTGGTCTTTGGTGGCTTGATAGGCGATGAGGAACTGCACCCACGTGCTTCGAGGTCGTTGCTGCCTGCGGCGACGTACAAAAAGAAGGTTTCTCATAGGCGAAGCACCATTTGTTTTTCTTTCTTGTCAGCCTCCCCGTTAACGATTGTCAGGTGCACGGACGGCTACACACTCTCTTTCCGCGTGCTTGTTTGCTTGTGTGTGTGTGTGTGCGTTTTACCGGATGCATCCTATTCCTTGTTGTGTTGTTCACGATCGAGGCTGCGCCGTTGTTTTTTTTTTTTCTCCGTATTTGTGACTTTTGTGTGTTCTCTTTATATATATATATATATGTGGGGATGGGGAGAAATTGCAACGGGTGCTGCAACATCAAGGCAAAAACAAGAGAGAATTCAACTGCATCCGTTTTCGTCTTTTATTATTATTATTGTTATGACAGAGAGGAAGAAAAAGTGAGGGAAAGGAGGGAAGGACGATCAGGAAGAACCCACGAGCTTCCCAAGCACAACACAATTCGACAGGAGTCTTTCTTCCCTCTTTCTTCCCCCTTTCTTTTTCAGTGTTTCTTACTGCTTTCATGATCGTCCAATGCCCCTGTTCGTTTTGTTTTCTTCGTATGTGGCGTAGTATGAAATCCGTTGACACCGACAAGACAGTAATTTCACTTTTTATCATGATAAGCTCCCATCCTGTATGGGACATGAGGGAGCTGTGTCACCACGTGACTGAAAACACAGCTTAGAGAGAATGAGCTATTTCTGTTAGCTTGCTTCTTTGCGGGATTCAAGAACGGCATGGACCACCCCAAAACACCAACACCCCCTTCTCCCACACACACAAGCTGCGTTATCCTTCCTCTTTTTATCGATGAAGTAATCTAGTTTACTTCTTAACATACCCCCTCCCCCTCCTCCTCCCTCTTGTCGGCCACCCTCCTCTTCACGCTTTTGGGGTTTCGGTGGTCACCTGGCGCTTTCTCCTTTCTAAACTCTTTCTTCTTTGTTTTTTTTTCCGTGTTAAAGCTGTTGCTGTTCTGTTTGTTTGCGCAGTGTCTCTTTTTTCGTCCGTCTCCTCTTTTTTTTTTAATGGCTTGTGCCAAGCCAATTCGAATCACAGAACCCCCCAAAAAGAGGGTGTCTTTTGTTCCCTATTCAACGCATTCCCTGACAAGAGAGAAAGTGATGTGGGACGATGTAAGAGAGAGAGGGAGAGATGAAGGAAAACAAAGCGGGTGGCTTTTTTCTTTGTATGATTGCGCTGGTGAGTGCTGTGCAGGACGTCTGCACTGCTCACCGAGCCGCGGTGGAGAAAAGTCGCCGTTTAACGGTGTTCAGAATGCTACTTTGATTGAAGCGCTTCGTCTTTTCCTTAGTACTGATATGAGTGTCTGTGTGTCTATGTGTGGCTGCATTTGCGTTTATGTGTGTGAGGTCCTTCTTCCCCCGCTCTTCTCGAAAAAAAAAGAGGGTCGGCGACCTGACAGCCAAGCTTTCAGAATCACTTGCTGGGTATCTTTGCGTGTGTCTGTCTTCCTGTTTCCTCTTCAGAGTTTTTTCTGTTTTTTTTTTTTTCGGCTCCTTCGTTGTACACTTTTGTTTTCGCTTGTTATACACTAGATGCGTAATTTCTGTTGCAAGATGCTGAATACAGAGCCACCAGGGAAGAAGAGAGGAAATGAAATGCGGGGGTGTTTAATGCTCATCTAGTGGAAACACTTTGCTTCTTTGTGTTTACCGACAGGTTAGCGGCACTGTCGACGTTTTGGAGTTTGCCAGGCGTCTCTCACAACAGCGGTGAAAAAAAAAAAAAAAACTGGCTCTCTGGCGCGTCACAACAACAGCAGCGCATTGCCTTTGCCCAGCTTGCTGAGTTCATTCCGTCAGGTTTCAGTTTCTCTTTTTGCTTGCATTGTGATGGCTGCTGCTGCTGTTCTTTCGTACCTAAGTGCCTCTTCAACTTGGGGCACTCCCCCCTTTTTTGACCTCCTCAGTTGTCGTCACATGCACTCTGCTTCTCTCTCTCTGTTATCTTCTCTCTTACACACCCGCTACCACGTCAGCAGAGCATCGACGCCACTCGCTCCCAACACAAATAACAACGCTCTTTTTTCCGCCTCTTTGCCCTTCCCGTGCGTTTTTGCAAATGCTCTGCCGGCTCCACCTCAATCGCATGCTCGTCTCCTCGACTGCGACGTCGACGCGAACGGCGACTTCATCGCTGCTGCTGCGTCACCACCACAACCCCCTGCGCGTTGCCCAGAGGCGCTGCGCTACGCAGGCAGAGGCAAAGGCGACTTCTGAGGCGGAGCAGAAGGCGTCCTCGGCGGCTGGTGGTGCAGCGGAGGTGAAGGCAGCCCCGCACGCAAACCCCGCCTCTCACGGTCCGCAGCGCAAGGACTGGCGCACGCACAAGGACATCGTGTACGTGAAGGGCGTGCCGATGAAGGGCAGCCTCTTCAAGCTACCGCTGACGGAGCAGTTCATCATTTGCCTCGTTTTTTCGGTGGCGGGCACAGGGGCGGTATACCTCGTCCGCCCGCAGATTCGCTATCTCTGCCACCACGGCTTTCTCGGGCTGACAGATGAGGCAGGGTGGAAGAACGGTCCGTGGCTGTACCGCATCATCTACTGCCTTATCATGTTCCCATGCTACTCGTTCATCCTCTTCATCTGCGGTGGCGTCTTCGGCCGCCGTGTCTGGTTCTCCTTCATGATCCATAAGATGTGGTCGCGCTTTCTCACCCGCAACGCGTCGAAGCGGTTGGCCTACATCCTGGATATCCAGCACTACTAACAAGAACAACAATAGCAAAAAGTGAGAATGAGATAAGAAAGGACACGTCAAGGGAGAAGACGAAGGGATATCGATGAAAGACAGGTGGGGGGGGGGCATCCGGTGTGCTCTGCGGCGTTTACAGAGGTGTTGGCTGTCGGTGGCGGCTGCTTTTAATTCTCCTTTTTTTTATTCTCACATCTTACAATACGGATTGCTTTCCGTACCCCTGAATACAATTGCTGTTGGTGGGTTTGTTGGTTGGCTGGTTGGCTGGCTGGTGCAGCAACAAGCGTGGGTTTCTCTTTTTTTTCTGAGGGTTTTAAAGCGCGTTCCTTCTCTCGCGCACACATCTCTTGTTTCGTGTGTTTGCCACGTCTTTCCGCTGGCCCATTTTTTTTCTGTATGTTCTTGGTTTTGATTTTGTGAAACCTCTTGTGCTGGTTAGCGTTTGTTATTCTGTTTTGCTACCTTTTTTTCGCTCTTTTTTTTGCCTGCGCATGGGTCACAGTACAAACTCCTCACACGTAATGAACCAGGCAGAGGCGGGAACGAGGTGAAAGGCTGCTTTGGCTACCGTTTGTGGTTCTTTTTTCGTTGGAGGGGAGATACCCGATGCTTCGTCAGTCCGGCATTCATGTTGAGCTCTGATGGCGTCAAGGTTGCGGGGAGGGGTGCGTAGATACATCCACCCACGTGTGGATTTCTCTCCCTTTTAGGCGATCTGTTACGAAAACAACAGAAAAGAAAAAAGAAAAGGGACGTGACGTGTTTTCTCGTCGGTACGTCTGAGTTCTGGTGCAGTCGGTAGTGAAGGGCTGAAAAGGAAGGGAAGAGTTTTCGTTCTTTGAAGGCGGTGTGAGGCATGCGCTCTGCTCATCCTTACATCCTTCTCGCATTCGCACCGCTCTCCTGAGACTCCTCTTATTTTTGTTCTCTTGCTTCTCCGCTTTGTGTCAGTTTCGTCGCGCTCCACCAGCGTCAGATCTTTTTTTTTTTTTCTGCTCTGCTTGGAGGGAACACACAACACTCCTTCGAGTCGTTGTTCAAAAATTGTAATTCGGCGCTCCTGTGCTCACCTCCCCACAACAGAAGTGCTTTTGTTTTCGTCTTGTGTCGGTGTGTATACGCTTCTGCACTCGCCGCCAACAAGAAAGACAAAGAGAAGCAGCACACAGTATACGAGTCAAGATGGAGGACACCGTGAACGTGTTTGGTCGCGGCACCGCGGCTGGAGAAGCAATTTACCGCTGCTACGTCACACCGTCCAAGCCAAGTACTTTAGATCCGCAGCTGGCTTCACTGCTAGCGAAGCGCCGTCAAGAGCGGGAGGCGGCGGAGGCAGCGCAGGTGCACCCAAAGGCTATTCCAAAGTCCAAGGCACCTGTGAACCGACCCCGCGTCGGCGTGGGGAAGCGGCCGACGGAGGAGCAGTACGCGCAATGGCGGCTCCAGCAAATCCCGCACCGCCGCTCCAAGGCCACTATCGAGGCGGAGACACAGGCTCTCGACAGCGCTGCACCACCGCCCCCACCACTGAACAAGCGGTTTGCCAAGCCGGCCATAACAGAGGCAGAAAAGGACCGACTGGCAGACGTCATGGCGTACGGCGGGGAGCTGCCAAAACCGACGGAGCTGACGGGAGCACAGCGGGCAAAGTACCGCGAGATGAATCGACGAGCGAAGCTAGAGGACCGCTTCGCTGCGCTGCGGCAGTCCGCACAGGACGTTCAGCGGGAGCTGGCCCAGCTGCGCCAGGGTCTGCCGATTCCAGCTGCAGTGTCTTCAAGTTCAGCGGCAAAGAATGTCCCTTCAGCGTCACCACCGCAAACACAGCTGTCAGAGCGTCAGACACGCGGTGGTGGTGGTGCCGCGTCAGGCTCCTCGCGACCTGCGTCGCCTGATGTGCCGCAGAAAGGTGATGACGGGACGGCGCCACCGGTGGTGGCGGACGGCCTCAGCATCAGCGGCGCACGACTGGCCCGCCAGGGCAACGGCCTCACCAAAGTCGAGTACCGCCGCCGCGAGCGGGAGCTGCAGGAGCACCTCAACACCGTCATTGCAGAGATGGAGGCGGTGGACCACGAATTGAAAGGACTTTCTGCGATGACGTAAGGAACAACCAAGGATGATGGGGTGTGGGAGGCCGCTCCTGCGTGCAACGCCTGTTTTTGGTAGTCTGTTTTTCTCTTCTTTTTGGCGTTCCTCCTCGTTGTGCTCGCCCTCACTCTCTTTCCCTCTTTGTGCTTTGTTGTTTCTGCGACGGGGAGGGAGGTGTTGAACCCTCGACTCACCCTTTTCGTACAATGTACATACCTGTCGGATCTGTTTTGTCCCGACTGCCTTTTTTTTTCTGTTTTCCTGAGGCAATGGGGCTTGTGCTTCGATGGAGCATCACAGCTAGGGATGGAAGAGTGTGCTTCTTACGTCCACACCTTTTCTGTTTGTCCTTCACTAACGGATCGATGTGCATTTCTCTGCTTAGCTGTTGCATGGTGGATGCGAAGGCGATCGTAGCGGGAAGCGTGAAACCGCCGGCATTTTTTTTTTTTTAGGGAGTTGAGGCTCCTGCGTGTATCAAAAGAGAGAGAAAGCAAGTCTCGACAAAAAAAAACCGAGGAAAAACAAAGTTAGAGGTCATGAAGCGTATCCCCACAGAGCGGGAGATGTTTCGAAGAAGATGTCTCTCCCACTCTCCCGCGGTCTCTCGCTATTGCGCATGCTTAGAAGGGTGCCACTTTTTTTTTCCTGTGAAGCTCGAGCTTCCGTAGCTGCTGTGTTTACTGGGTGACGCTTGCGTGAACAACAAGCGGTGCAGCCGACGGTTAGCACCATGAAACATGGCTCTGAATGGTCAAAAACTAAGTGACAGCTGTATCGCTGGCTGTGTGCGTGCTTCTTCCCTAATCTTCTTTTTCTCGTGTTTTTGTTGCCTACCAACTCTTCCTTTTTCTTTCTTCTCGTTTCTTTCTTTGTGTGCGTGCATGTTTGCGGATGGAATGGTCCTCTGGTGAGTGACGTCTCATTTGTTGAACAGCGCTGCGTCTCATTCACAGTTGACTGGTCTGCCCAGTCCAGCGCCGTTGGGTGAGGGGGAACCTGAATACTGCCCCCTTTGTGCGTTTCTGCAGCTGCGGTGCCGCCTTTTCTTTGCTTCCTTGTGCTTTGTCTGGTTTTCACTGACTTACTTTAGCGTTTTTGCGAGGATTGTGCGTAAACCGCTTCTGTTGACACTTTTCATTTTCCCTCTCCAACGACCTATGCGGAGGAGCAGGGTGCGTGCGTGTAGTGCTGCCTAGCCAACCTGCCCTCTTTCTTCGTCAGCGTTCGCCGTAGGCGTATGTCACAGACGTCAGATGTGGAGATGCTTCTTCTCCGCGACTTAGAGTGCGAGGTAAGTCGACACTCGCAGTCACGGCCAGTGCATCGCAAGGATACCCCTCCAGAGCTGAAGAGTGTGCACGCTAGGGAGGACAACATTGCTGCCGCAACACCGCATCGCACGCAGCGCTCGGGCAGTTATGACGCGGATGTCAACCGAGAACTCACAGACGTGTCTGCTGAGAAGGCTGCTCTGCATTGCCGGCCGTCACTGAGCGACTCACGCCTAACGACTGATGACGGCAACTCGCCCTGCGAGGCCGCGACACCGTCTGGGCAGCAGCGGCCGCGCACCAGCAGTAGCAGCTCCGCAACGCCAAGCCGGGCACCGTCTTGCAGCGCCTCGCAGTCTTTCCCTGTGTCGGCGGAGGCGGGAAGGCGCTCACCCCTCTCTCCTTCGATGTCCTTGACTTCTCCTTTCTCTTCACAGCGACTGCCGCTCTCTCTTGGCCATCCGGTTGTGGAGTTTCTGACCAGCGTGCAGCTTCAGGGCTACGTGGCACACATCATCGAAGACCTTGGCCTGCGAACGATGCCGGCGCTGCTATCCTCTGTGAAGAGTGAGGCGGACGTGGCGTGTCTGCTGGGGCCGTACGCCTCGCTGCAGCAGCAGAGTGACTTGTGGAAGGGGCTGCGACGGTGGGAGAAGGAGGAGGCACGCCGCGTAAAGGCAGAGGCGGAGGAGCGGCGCCGACAGCTGCTGGCTGACACCCGCCACCAACGCAGGAAGCAGCGCGACGTCCCCAAGGCGCAGAAAAAGACGTCAGCGACGCAAGTGCGAGCGTTAAGGGCATCGAGTGGGGAAGCGAAAGACACCGATGCGCCGCATGACAGCACGGGAATTCAGCTGCCCCTTACACGTTTCACACAGTTGATGGAGAGCCATTTCTTTAGCCTTCCAAACATCTGCGAGCGTACTCCGGAGGAAGCCTCCGTTTTCCCCTCCTCTTCTCCTCTCCCTCCGTGCAGTTTGGACTCCTCTTTGCAGCTGCTGCGCGGGACGGCAAGTGAGGCGATCGCGAGAGGGGGCGACCATAATACCTTGACCAGTGTCTCTGTCCCGTCCTTGACCACCAGTGCTACTCAGTTCATGCGTGGGCTCTCGTACCGGTGCACGCACTCGCGCACAGCGCGTCGGTGCCGCTGTCGATGTGATGACGACCGTTGCGGCAGTGGAAAGGGAAAGCAGTGTGGACAGGTGGCGGAGTTGAGAGTCGCTGCGACACGGGCAGTTCCGTACGACGTAGATGCCGAAGAGGATGTGGATGACGGGACAAGAGACGAGGCGCCACAGGATGGAGAGGTCTACTATGCTCAACCCTCTTCTACCGGCGTGGAAGGCGCAGAAGAAAGAGCGAGGAAGAGCGAGGAGTCGTCTGCGCCACTGTCGCCTTCCCGGCAGTCTAGCGAGTCGCATCTGTCTTCCTTGTTGTGCTCATTGCGCGAGCTTCATGACGAAAACAAAGCAAAGACGATGTTGGGCGAAGGAAACGAGGAGGAGGAGGAGGGGAAGGGCCACACACGCGTCGCTGCCGGGGAGGAGATGACAGCTTTGGAGCACGAGGGCGAGGCAGCGTGCGACTGCGCTGCACAGGCGGTAACTAGACACAACGGGACGGCATCCCTTAACTCATTGGCTGGTGCGGCGGGGACGGACTACGCCTCTTTTCCCAATGAAATTGTTGCGTCACGCCACGTCTCGCTCAGCGCGCTCTCCGCTCACGCGGAGTTAGAGCTGGTGCCGCCGCCGCTCCCACCTCCTTTCCCGCAGAGGGTTATGAAGAAGCGTTGCCGAAGACAGTCAGCGTCGGCATCATCCCTGCCAGAAGCCACGGCGGAGGAGGATTCTTCTTCGCCGCGCTGCCAACTAAACCGCGATGAGGACGGTGGTGAGGCAGGTGTGGCGGGTAGCACCTACGATGCTGTCGCGGCCCCCCGCGGTAGTCTTGACGGCGAAGGCCGTCTTTCATGTGCGGTGTGTTCATTGAATCAGCTGACGGAGGCACGTGTGCGGCTGGAGCGCAGCTTGTGTGACGCCCTCAAGGCGTACAACGAAGCTGTAGCAGCCGCCGTCCACGAGCAGACAGAGTGCAGGAAAGATGGTGCAACGCCGAAGATAACGCCATTATGCGCTGTGCTGCATCCGCTACGTGCGAGGCCGTCACTCGTGGCGGCAAGTGGTAATGACGTGAAGAGGACAGACGAGTTGCTCCGCTGGGCTGGAGACACAGACGCAAACACCCACAGTGAGGCAGTTATGCCGAAACTCGTCTCACCGCCCCTTGTAAATGTGCATTCGAACTCCACTGTTCTGCCACCCAGGACAGCCTGCGAGAACCTCTCACTATCGCGTATGGACGCGTTACCGCTCCCACTGCTCCCATTACCACCTCCCACAGATTCTGCTGTAGAGCCGCCTTCCCATCCACCTCTCCCTTTCAGTGCTCCACCGTGCTGCACTGCCTTCCCGCTACCGCCCAGTGGGCGACTCACCACGGCCACGGAGGTGGTGCTCTCGACGATCTCCAGCGCGGAGGTCCCCTCTGCCCGCACCACCGCACGTCCCACAGCTGTGCCCACCCTCACTGACGACTCACACACCGGAACAGACGTCCATGACAATTCTATCAGCCTGGTGGAGGCGGAGCGGCTGCGTGTTGCGGATGCGCACCTCTCGATGTTGCAGCAGCAACGGTATCACGACACCGATTCGGCAAGCCGCGCTGAGAGCGTGGCCAAGCTGACGGCCGGAATGCAGGGGGCGTGTGTGCGTTTGACGGCGAGGTGTGATGGACGGACGACTCGCGAGAATCGACAAGACGCTCTTCCACGCTGTCTGAGAAGCTCGACGGACATCAGCAGCAACGCGAGCGCCTCGTTGAAGCGGGCAGAGGAAGATCACGCAGGCGGCGAGAGGTGCCGCAGCGAGGAGTCGATCTGGGTGGAGGAGGGGAAGGGTGGGGACAGCGAGGAGTGTGTGACGGCAGGCGGTCGAAGCCCGCCACACGCGCGAAGGGCACGATCTTTCGACGCACAGCAGGTGGACAGGAGAGGTGAAGGGTGCGAAGGGCAGCGCGAAGACAGCGAGGACTGGTGGGACTCGTACGGAATTGACGCACTCGACTACACGCAGAACTGCATCGACGGCACCTTCATCAGCACGCAAGATGAGGTGAGAGGTGGTGCTGTCAACGCAAGTCAGCGCGGGGCCTCACCTGCTGCTAAGGCAGAAGCAAGCGCTGAGAGAAGCTGGTTGCCCAGCCCTCCACCAACGGAGGTTGTCGAGGTGAACAGCAGTGATGATGATGTGGAGGCGGTGCCAGGGGCGGCATCAGCGTGCAGCGGACCCCCTGCTATGGTGCAAACCAGCAGTGTCCTCGCCCGCACTTCCCCTACAGAACCCTCCCCCGTCCTGGCTCCTCTCAAGTTGGACGGCAACGCTAACTGTGACCGCTTGACCACCAGTAATGCAGACGGCTGGGATTGTCGTTTGCAGTCGTCAGCATGGCATAACATGACGAACGACGAGCTGCGAGAACTCTGCCATGAATTCGGCTTGGAGGTGCGGCCCCTTCCTCCGCGTGTCGTTGCGGTGAGCGCCGCACGACCACCGTCTTCACCCTCACCATATCGTGTCCTCAACTGCAGCCGTTCAGCGACACCGACGCGACGATCGACCCCATCACCGGAGTGGGACTCACAGTTTGGTCTAGAAGGGCTCGCAATGACGACCACTGCAGTCGATGCACCGGCTCGTGTGTCACCGCGTACGTGCAGAGAGCTGTTTCAGCAAGGCGCTTCTCGCTGCGAGCCGCCAGCGCAGCCCGTGGAGGAGGAAATTACAAAAGATGCACCGTTGAAAAGCACTGGTGCCCACAACGATGAGGGATGCCGTTGTGACAGACGAGCATCGCGGATGGAGCGGGAGACGCTGCTGGAGGCACTCCAGCTCGCCGCCACACGGCTGCGCTTTCGGTGCTGTGTCGCGCCGTTCTTCCTTCATCGTGTCGAGCGGTTTAGCGGTCTCCCGTACAAACGCGTGCGTGCGGCTGACTTGATGGACGAAGGGGCAGTGCTCACCCGCGACGACCTCCAGCAGGCACGGCAGCGCTCCAAAGCGGAGGAGCAGGCGGAGGTGGAGCGCTGCGTGCTGGCCGCGCTGAGCGCAGAGGCGGCAGAGGCGGTGGAGCACCACGCCCAGCACATCATCTGCACCACTGCTGCTGAACGGAGCCGAGACGAGGACAGTGGTGCATTGCACAGGGGCGGTGCCACCCGTCTGTCGAACTCGTTGTCGTCGCTGCCTTCTTCGTCTGCGACAACGACTTCTGCGTCCTCGTGCTACGAACAGCTTCTCCTGCGTGAGCCCGTCAACGTGGAGGCGGTGACGGCGACGGTGCAGCGATCATTTCCGCATATTGCCAACACACGTGTGCAGCAGCTGCTGACCTTAAACGAGGTGATTGCAGAAGCTGTGGTGGCGGCAACCGTGTCTCCGCCACTGCCGTCGCCCACCCCGTTGCCTGCCAGTACTACGGAATGGCAGTCCACCACAGGCGACTTGGCTGAGGCGGGCGTCGTCTCAACACCTGCGCTCTCTGCCACTGTGTCTTCTTCCCCGCACGACGTACCTGCTTCACAGGGGGTACCGAGGCTGCCGCAAGAGGCACTCCGCCGCGCAAACACGCGCCGCTACTTCGCACAACGGGGGTACATGACGCGACGAGGGGCGTGGGGCCGAGGCAACCGCCGCGGACGTGGTGGTCGCGGATGAGCAACCCGCTTATTTTGTGTTCTCCCGCCCACTACCTGCGGTTTGTGTTCTCCTTTTTTAGCGCTGACGCTTGCTTCTTCTTCTTGTCTTCTTAGAACAGTTATTCGGTAGGGCTGCTAGAAAGTGCACGTGTCATATGCACAAAACTGGGTGTGGCTAGAGCTTTTTTTTGCTACTAGTCACAATAAAAAGAAACTACACACACGAAAATAGAGAATGAGATGCTGTTTCCTCCCTGTTTCCACCCTTCGATAGTTCTTGCGCTGGACAGGTGGTAGTCACCCTTTCCGGAGTGGCTCTAAAATGTTCTCTGTTGTCTACTACTTCTGCAATCACCTCAAACTCACGTCTGGCCTACCTCTCTTCTTCTGTGTTTGTTGTTGCTGTTCACTGTCTCCTCGCCTGCACATACTCCCCCTTACGCACAAGGGCTACAAAAAAGGAGGATAGTGCCTGGAAACGAGTGTTGAACTTGAAGAGCGATACACAGACATACTCACAGACACTCGTACCCTGACCCCGACACTCTCACGACTACGTGCACACAAACGCTTGCGCACGAGTGGGAGAGATCAGCAGCACCTCTTGGTCTCCTTGTGTGTGTTGTTTTGTAGAGGAACATGGCTGGAAGGGTGAACGCGCAGCTCGCCACCAACGAGTGGACCCCAAGTCCGCCGTTTCCACCGAGCGGTGCACCGCGGCCGAGCACGACGATGTCAGCCATGAGCAAAGGCACCAGCAGCGGCACTGCCGCTGTCTGGAATGACAGCAACGGGGGCTTAGGCGCAATGGGCTACGCTGCAGACGCCTTGGGTGCTGCGCATGGAAGCAGCACCGACAACTATAGTGGCGCTTTAATCGAAGGGGCAGCTGCTACACCGTACGGCGGCGGTGGTGGTGGCCGCGCGCTGGTCAAGTCGACGACACCAGTGACGGCGGTGGCGACGACCTACCCTTCCCCCCAGCTCCGCCAGAGCCCCTTCTCTGGATTGTACAACGATGTGGAGTTCCCCGTGCATACTTTCTTTTCTCCACCACGGCCACCCGGCGAGCTGCTGCCACGTGCGCGACGACCCAACCGCAACAAGGCACCTGTGTACGTCAATGACGTCGCTCGCGCCGGCGCCCGCGAGCACAACGCGCAGCGTGAGGTAAGTCGTATCTGGCGTGGTGTGCTGTGCCGCCGCCGGCTGCGGCAGGCGCGTGCGATGGAGCTTACGCTGAGCGAGAAGGCACTCAAGATTCAGTGCTGGTGGCGTCAGCTGCAGGCGAAGTGGCGCCGGCGGCAACTCTCCCAAATCCGCAGCGAGTGGGCCAAGGAGCGGACGAGGCGGTACATCGCGGAGCGGGTGCTGAACACGACAGCTATGATTTACTGGCAGCGCGGCAAGTTCGAGGGGGCGGCCTTGCGCATCCAGCGAGCGGTGCGTTGGTATCTGCGGGAGAAGGAGCGGCGGCGGTGCGCTGAGGCCGGGCTGCCGCCGTCTGAGTGGCCACCAGCGCTCATGCGGCCCTCCGTGGAGTCCCATCAGCCGTACTTTCCATGGCGCCACAAGCAGGTACCACCACAGCGGGCAACGGCGGCGAGGAAAACGGCAGCAGCACGAGTAAAATCCGGCCCGTTGGTGGAGGCAACGACAGCGTACGACGAGGCGGAGTACGGGGAGGCGGGATCGGGTGTCATCGTGGTCGCCTCACCGACGCGCCGTACCCTCCTGCAGTTCCGTGACACGCCAAAGGAGGTGCTACCACCGACGCAAGCGGAGGTGGAACAGATCAACGCGAAGATGCGTCTGGCAGAGGCGCAGCGTGCGGCAGCGCTGCAGACACCGGAGGCGGTCTCCCGCAAGGAGTGGAAGACGGATGGGATACGGCAGGAGGATCTCGACTTCAACGCGGGCATCTTGCAGCGGCTGTACCGCAGTAAGCGGGCCCCAGAGACGGTGCACACAAAGGAGCTCACGGCAGCGTACTTCAATAAAGCGGCACGCATAATCGCCCGGACTTTCCGCATGTACGTTCTCATCAAACGCATTCGCACGCGTAGGGTGGACACGGCAAAAGCGGTGCACGACCGGACAGTGCAGCGGAGTGCGGCGAAGATTGAGCAGCTGAAGACGGAGGCGGTGTGGCAGAAGGACTTGATGGACGCCGCAGCCACGTCGATCCAGCGCTGCTGGGCGTGGTACCGCTACCGCCTCCGCGGCATTGTTCCAGCGTCGTATCAGGCGAAAGGTAGTGTTCCGACCCTGCCGTGTTATGGCCTCATACAAGCGCACATCGACCGCGAGCACGCCTTGCGGTGGACAACGATGAACTTGTTGGAACAACGTCAGTACGAGGAGAAGCGACAACACAAATACCTTCGCTACGTACCGAAGAAGGTGGAGCTGTACGAGCACGCTGGCTTCCTCTTTGTGCAGGCCCCTCCGGAACCCCAAGCCAAGGCTGCAGCCGAGTTGTAACTATGGCACAGCGTAGTGCCGGGGTGTCTGAGCAATAGCAATAAAAACACTGGACTCTTCGAAGTTGTATGTACGTCTGCGTGCTGGTGCGCAGCTTTCTCGCTGATATCTAATAGCCGACCTTTGCCGGAATGCTGTGTGTGCGTTTCGCAATGTGTGGTGCGGTTGTTCTTGTGTTCCGTCGAGGTGCGTACGGCCGCTTCTGCTGTTGCTGTTTATATATAT